>JABUQX010090056.1:0-2500 GCA_015478945.1 Trachelipus rathkii | reverse complement strand
TGATAACAATGTTAAGAAAAAAACTGACAATATGTAAAGCAAGTAACTGGGTTCAAATGACCCAAATATAAAGAAAAATCAACTGGGGTTACGTGACCCTATTATAAAGAACAAGCAACTGGGGTTAGGTAACCCCATTATAAAGAACAAACAATGGAGTCAAGTGACTCCTATGTAAAGAACAAGAGATTGACAATATAAAGAAAAGCAGCGGAGGTCACTTCACCCCAATATAAGAACCAGCGACTGGGGGTCACTAACCCCAATATGAAGGAGACAAGCAGCTGGAGGTAACATAGACCCAATATAAAGAACAGGCAACTAGGGTCACGAGACACCAATGTAAAAGAACAAGAAACTGAAAATATAAAGAACAAGCAGCTGGGGTCAGGTGACCTCAATAGGAACCAGAAACTGGGGTCAAATAACCCCAATATGAAGAACAAGTAAATGGGGTTACGTGATCCCAATATCAAGAACAAGCAACAGCAGAAGCCAAATTTAAAGACTCGAAAAGTACTAAATCCATCGAGTTAGCAGTGCCCACTTATAAAAATTATATATATATATATATATATATATATATATATATATATATATATATATATATATATATATATATATATATATATATAAATTATATATATATATATATATATATATATATATATATATATATATATATTTCCCAATGTATCTGGCAACTGCATTAAGAACAAGCAACAATTGTCACGTGATAACAATGTTAAGAAAAAGAAACTGACAATATGTAAAGCAAGTAACTGGGTTCAAATTACCCAAATATAAAGAAAAAGCAATTGGGGTTACGTGACCCTATTATAAAGAACAAGCAACTGGGGTTAGGTAACCCCATTATAAAGAACAAACAATGGAGTTAAGTGACTCCTATGTAAAGAACAAGAGACTGACAATATAAAGAACCAGCAATTGGGGTCACCGAACCCCAATATGAAGAACAAGCAACTGGGGTAACATGAACCCAATATAAAGAACAGGCAACTAGGATCACGAGACCCCAATGTAAAAAAACAAGAAACTGAAAATATAAAGAACAAGCAGCTGGGGTCAGGTGACCTCAATATAAAGAACCAGCAACTGGGGTCAAATAACCCCAATATGAAGAACAAGTAAATGGGGTTACGTGATCCCAATATCAAGAACAAGCAACAGCAGAAGCCAAATTTAAAGACTCGAAAAGTAATAAATCCATCGAGTTAGCAGTGCCCACTTAAAAAAATTATATATATATATATATATATATATATATATATATATATATATATATATATATATATATATATATATATATATATATATATATATATATATATATATAGATTTACCATATGTATATATTTATAACGATATAATAACTTATATATATATATATATATATATATATTTCTAATGTATCTGGCAACTGCATTAATAACGAAGCAAAAAGTGTCACGTGATAACAATGTTAAGAAAAAGAAACTGACAATATGTAAAGCAAGTAACTGGGTTCAAATGACCCAAATATAAAGAAAAATCAACTGGGGTTACGTGACCCTATTATAAAGAACAAGCAACTGGGGTTAGGTAACCCCATTATAAAGAACAAACAATGGAGTCAAGTGACTCCTATGTAAAAAACTAGAGTGACTGACAATATAAAGAACAAGCAACTGGGGTCACGTCACCCCAATATAAAGAACCAGCAGCTGGGGTCACCTAACCCCAATATGAAGAACAAGCAACTGGGGTAACATGAACCCAATATAAAGAACAGGCAACTAGGGTCACGAGACACCAATGTAAAAAAACAAGAAACTGAAAATATAAAGAACAAGCAGCTGGGGTCAGGTGACCTCAATATAAAGAACCAGCAACTGGGGTCAAATAACCCCAATATGAAGAACAACAAGTAAATGGGGTTACGTGATCCCAATATCAAGAACAAACAACAGCAGAAGCCAAATTTAAAGACTCGAAAAGTACTAAATCCATCGAGTTAGCAGTGCCACTTATAAAAAATATATATATATATATATATATATATATATATATATATATATATATATATATATATATATATATATATATATATATATATATATGCTGCTGCTGCTATATATATATATATATATATATATATATATATATCTATATATCACCTATATATACCTCACTCTCTATATATATTTCCCAATGTATCTGACAACTGCATTAAGAACAAGCAACAAGTGTCATGATAACAATGTTAAGAAAAGAAACTGACAATATGTAAAACAAGTAACTGGGTTCAAATGACCCAAATATAAAGAAAATCAACTGGGGTTACGTGACCTATTATAAAGAACAAGCAGCTGGGTTTAGGTAACCCCATTATAAAGACAAACAATGGAGTCAAGTGACTCCTATGTAAAGAACAAGAGACTGACAATATAAAGAACAAGCAGCTGGGGTCACTTCACCCCAATATAAAAAACCAGCAACT
>JABUQX010090055.1:0-50235 GCA_015478945.1 Trachelipus rathkii | reverse complement strand
GCGGTGACCCCCCACCGGGAAACCCATCCAGATCCGACAAAGAATTAGAATCGGAAAGCTGAAGACGAGAGGCAACTCTAGAAGCAAAAGAGAGAGCCGATTTGAAGTGAGTAGAGAGTGGAGAGTTTGATGTCGTCGGCATAAGAGTGAACAGAGTTGCAAGTACAGCTGAGGAGATCGTTGATGAAAAGTGGGAACTTAAAGTTGGAGCATTTAAGACAGAACCCTGAGGAGAGCCACAATTACAGGAAAGGAGGAAGGACCGTCCATCAACGAGTGCTGATACAGAGCGATCGGAGAGGAAAACTAGACAGAAGTAAGCAAAGAGAAGGGAGGAAACCCCAAAAGGATTGGAGCTTAGGCGAAGCAGTGACGCGTTGCCAAACCCGGTTCAAATCTTTGGATATGTCAGCGCCACCACGCAAGTCCTCCCCATGTTCCCTAAGGGCAGAAGACCATAAATCCAGTTAGATAGGGAAAGTATGTCACCCGGCGTTTTGATCTCGACGACGAAAGCCAAACCATACTGATGATTGAAAAGAATGGAATGAGACTCCATATGATCCAGGAATAGAGTTAAGAAGAGTTTCCAAGATTTTTGATAGAATAAAAGTGAGAGCTATAGGGAGATAGTTTGAAGGATCAGAGCGGCTGCCTTTTCTCGGGATCGGTTGGACATATGCGCGGCTTCCAGCACTGCAGGAAAAAAGTATTGCATTAAGGACATAGAGAGTAGAGTGTTTGAACGAGACAGGCGCAGGCTCAGAACTAGCACACTCCCTCAAAACACCGGGAGGAATGCCTCCGGGCCACTAGCCTTCTTTGACGTTTCAATAGATTCTCAGGAAACCCATGCCACACAATATGTGTAATCACAGGTAAGACATGGGAAACCTGAGAGAAGGAGTAGGAGGAGGGATGCCAAAATCGTCCAGGGTAGAATTAGATGAAAAAAGGAGGCCGAAGAGATTGGCCTTTTCAGAAGGAGAGTAGCAACCGAACCGGTCAGAGTAAAAATTAAATGGAGGAAAGGCAATTTACAAAAAGTTGGTAGAGATGTTATTTGGCAAGGGCCAGAAGAAATTTTATCGTAGGGAGAAAAAACCAAGCAGGTTGTTGCATTTTCTTTTAGTGAAGTGCGAATAATTTCCCTGCAATAATATCCCTGCAAGGATTCCGAGCAGAATGAAAATTAGTAGAGTGATAGGAGAACGAGAGTTTTTCCATGCTCCGATACGCAATGTCCTCTCCTGATGGCACTGAAAACAAGCTCCATGAACCAGGATTTTGGGGAGAAAAAGATTTAGTTTAAGATGGAATAAACAAAAACTGCTCATCCCATCGGTGATTACGGCCCCCACCTTTTCATTTTCAGCAGTGATCGAGGCATCCCCCGAGTCAAAGCAGGATTCATTCCCAGAGTAGTTAGCCAAAAAACAACACAATTCCCCCCATTAGCCAAATTAAAGTGCCAGAAAATTCGCTTAGGGCATGGGGGAGCTGCTGGAGAAAAAGTTTTAAATTCAAAAGCTACAGATTGTGGCCAGAGTTTACCCAATAGGTAGAAAATGGTTGTAATTATAACGAGAAGGGGTTTGGTGAAACATAAGTCAAGCGTTTTCAGGAATTGGTTAGGACGATCTGGAATATGTGTAGGTTCCTAATTAACTGTTCCAGATCGTTGAGAATACTGGAATGTTTTGGCCTCCTCCCCGCCTGCATCAGTGTGAGAGGAACCCAACCACTCAGTGTGGTGTACGTTGAAATCCCCTTAATAGAGGATCTCAGCATTTGGGATGGGAAGAAGTAACAGGCTCTTCCGTGAGAAGTAGTAAGATAGTCAAAAAGAACGTGAAAAATCTGGTGCCATGTAGGGAGCAGTAGCAGAAACACCAGATAATGATAGTAGTAGTGAGAAAGATTTTAAGCCACAGAACATCAAGTTAGGAGATTCAAGATTCTCGAGACGGGTTACAGGAGTGTTTATTTTTATATAGGCACAGACACCCACCCATTTAGACGGAAATTATAGAAAAGTTATAGTTAGAGATATTATTTTATTTGAAAAAAGGGATAACTGGCTAGTTGGGTCTCATACAGTAATTAAATGTTAGGTTGACAGTTAGAGAGGTGATATTTCACAGATTCATGTTAGCTTTCAGGCCACGAACGTTTGCAAAGTCAATAGAAAACCCCCCTGCGCCCACCCTCACATCTACTCCGACCAGTCATTTTTCAATCAGCCGTTGCACAAAACAAACGCACACAAGCTCTAATAGTTTAAAAATTTTCACGTTTAACTCAATCCAACAAACACACACAACACACTACACACACACACACCTACAACACACATACAAGCGATCTTATACTAACAAGATAGCTAAAACTAATGTTAAAACTAAACCCAAATTAAAAGTATCCTAAGGTGACGGTAACTTCAATTAAAAACCATAAAAATAAATTTTAAAACTAAAATATATATTAATAAAATAAATCTTAAAACTAAAAATCGTAATTCATTATAACTAAATATCTAAAAAAAGAAAAAAAAAGAAAAATTAAACCATGGCTAATCTCAAAAATCACGATGGAAAAGATTTGCGGCGGAAGTTTCACATTTATTTATATTAAAGGCAGTTAAAACCATAGACACCAAGCAAAGAATAAACATAAAATAGAACTTATAAAAATAATATCAAAATGACTGTATAAACTAAAAAAAAAAATAAATACATTATTAAAAACAACAAATTTAAAGAACATCAACACGCCCACCAATCACACAGCACGCGCGATAACTATATATATAAATGCTGTTATACCAAAAATTATTTTTGCCAGAGGGGCCTTTACATACTACTAATTTGTGACTTAAAAACTAATAAAAACTCTGTTAAATAGAGACAATCACAAATTTGTCCGTATGGCTTTTATACTCTCTCTTTACACATACATACATACAGATATAGGATATAGATATAGATGAGAGAGATAAAAGCCCATACGGGACAAATTTTTATTTCCCAGTTTAATATTACATTTTTTAGTTTTTTAAGTCACAACTGTTGGTATGTAAAGGCCACTCTGGCAAAAAATAATTTTTGGTATAACAGCAATTTTATATATATAGTTATCGCGCGGCTGTGTTGGATGTGGCGTTGTTTTGATTTCTTAAAAATTTGTTGTTTTATAATGTATGTTTATTTTTTTTTTTAGTTATTACAGTCAATTTTTGATATAATGTGTCCTAGCTCTATTTTAGTGTTTATTCTTTGCTTGGTCTATGGTATTTACTGCCTTATATAAAATGTTGAAACTTCCGCCGAAATCCTTTCATGTGAATTTTTGAAATTAGCCATGCGTTAATTTTTTCTTTTTTTTTCTTTTTTGAAGATATTAGTTATAATGAATTACGATTTTTAGTTTTAAGATTTATTTTATTATATAATAGTAGTTTTAAAATTTAATTTTATGTTTTTATGAAGGTTACCGTCACCTTAGGAACTTTTAATTTTTGGGTTTTAGTTTAAATTAGTTTTTTAGCTACTGTTAGTATAAGATCGCTTGTTATTGTGTGTAGGTGTGTGTGTGTGTAGGTGTTGTGTGTGTTGTGGATTGCAGTAAACGTGGAAAATTTTAAGTATAGAGCTTGTGTTGCGTTTGTTTGTCAAGCGGCTGATTGAATGACTGGTCGGAGTAGATGTGAGGGTGGGCGCAGGCGGTGGTTTTCTATTGACTTTGCAAACGTTCGTGGCCTGTGTGCTAATCATGAATCTGTGGAATAGGTTCACCTCTCTCTAACTCTCAACCTTACATTTTATTATTGTCTGAGCCCCAACTGGCCCAGGGATTCTTTTTCAAATAAAACTTAATATCTCTAACTATAACTTTTCTATAATTTCCGTCTAAATGGGTGGTGTCTGGGCCTATATAAACATAAACACTCTGTACACGTCTCGAGAATCTTGATCTCCTAACTTTGATGTTCTGTGGCCTAAAAATCGTTCTCCCTACTACTATCATTATCTTGTGTCTCTGCTACTGCTCTAATGGAACAGATTTTCACGTTCTTTTGACTATCTTACTTACTTCTCACGAGACTGTTACTTCTTCCATCCAAATGCTGAGGTCCTCTAATTTAGGGGGTTTCAACGTACACCACACTGAGTGGTTGGGTTCCTCTCACCACTGATGCAGGCGGGGAGGAGGCCAAAACATTCAGTATATTCTCAACGATCTGAACAGTTAAATAAGGAACCTACACATATTCCAGATCGTCCTAACCATTCTTGAATACGCTTGACTTATTGTTTCACCACTAGTCCTTTCTCGTTATAATTACACCATTTCTCCTCCTATTTTGGTAACTCTGACCACAATCTTGTAGCTGTTTATAAAAAACTTTTTCTCCAGCAGCTCCACCATGCCCTAAACGTAAATTTCTGGCACTTTAATGGGCTAATGTTGGGATTGTGTTGTTTTTTGGCTAACTATCTTGGAATTAATCCTGCTTTGACTCGGGGGATGCCCGTATCCACTGCTGAAAATGAAAAGGTCGGGGCGTAAACACCGATGGGAGAGCAGTTTTGTTTATTCCATCTTAAACTAAATCTTTTCTCCCCAAAAATCCATGGTTCGATGGGTAATGTTTCTTGTGCCATTCAGGAGAGAGACATTGGCTATCGGTGTGGAAAAATCTCATTCTCCTATTCACTCTTTACTAATTTTCATTCTGCTCGGTAATCGTTGCAGGGGATACTATTCGACAGGCTAATCGCACTTTCCCTTAAAAGAAAGTGCGACAACCTGCTTGGTTCTCCTACTGATAAAAATTTCTGGCCCCTTGCCAAAACATCTCTACCAACTTTTTGTAAATCCGCCTTTCCTCCATTTAATTCACTCTGACGCGTTCGGTTGCTAACTCTCAAATTCTGAAGGCGCAAGTCTTCATTCGGCCTCCCTTTTTCATCTAATTCTTACCCTGGACGATTTTGGCATCCCTCCTCCTACTCCTTCTCTCAGGTTTCCCATGTCTTTACCTGTGATTACACATTATCGTGTGCATGGGTTCCTGAGATCTATGACGTCAGGAAGGCTAGTGGCCGGATGGCTTCCTCCCGGTGTTTGAGGGGTGTTGCTACTTGAGCTGGCGCTGTCCTCGTTCAACTCTACTCTCTATGTCTTAATGCTATACTTTTCCTCAGGTGCTGGAAGCGCGCATAGTCCAACCGATCCGAGAAAAGCATCCGTCTACCTTCTAACTATCTCCCTAGAGCTCTCCCTTGTATTCTATCAAAATCTTTGAAACTCTTCTTAACTCTCATTTCCTGGATCATATGGAGTCTCATTCCATTCTTTCAGATCATCAGTATGGCTTTCGTCGTTCGAGATTAACCGGTGACAACTTTCCTAATCTAAACTGATTTAATGGTCTTCTGCCCTTTAGGGGACCATGGGAGTTCTTGGCTTGGTGGCGCTTGACAATCCAAAGATTTGACCGGGTTTGGCACCGCGTCACTGTCCCTAAAGCTCATTCCTTTGGACGTTCCTCCTTCTTCTTTGCTTACTCTTGTCTGTTTTTCTCCGATCGTTCTATTTCAGCACTTGTTGATGGAGCAATTTCTTCCTCCTTTCTTATTAATTGTGGTTTTTCTCAAGGTTCTGTTCTATCTTCAACTTTATTCCTACTTTTCATCAACGATCTTCCTAGCTGCACTTCTAACTCTGTTCATTCTTATGCTGATGACTCATCTCCATTCTTCCAATCATTTCAAACCTGCCTCCTCTTTTGCATCTAGAGTTACCCCTCGTCTACAGCTTTCCGATTCAATTCTTGCACATCTGGTAGGGATTTCTCAGTGGGGTAACCGCAATCTTGTGAAATTCAACTCTCTGAAAACTCAGCTTCTTCACATCTCCCTCTAAAAAACTCCTCCAAACTTTTCTATCCCTTCGACGACTCTAACGTCTCACTTATGAAAAACATAAACATTCTTGAATTGAACATAAACATCAAATTGTCTTGGAGACCCCATATCACTTCGGTTGCTAAGATGGTCTCAAAGAAGATAAGAATTCTGTTCAGATTTCATGAATATTTTTCTTCTGCTTAGTTACTCCAGTTATATAAGGATCTTATTCGCCCTTGTATGGAGTACTGTTCTCACATTTGGGGGGGCTCCGGCTCCACCCTTCTATTAGATAGGGTTGAGTCTAAAGCTAAGAGACTAATAAACTGTCCCCTACTTTACTATGTTTATTTCAAATCCACGTGTTCCATCAAAAACAGCTGGTTCCAATTGTTTGTAAACATTAGCTAAGAAATCGCGTTCGATTATGCCCGAAATTCGTGCTAAAACTGGATAAGCATATTTCTTATCGAGCGTTAGCACAAATGCAAAAACGAAAACGCCTTACTTTAGAAATTTTGAGCAGTTTTCTTTTTTCATAAAATAACATTTCATCAAAATGTGTGTATTTTTCAGGCTCGTTTGGATGATGGTTACATTTTGTCTGACTCAGGAGTAATAGGGAAGGAGGTCAGATAAATTATACAAGAGAAGTAGAAGCCTATAGAGGAAGAACAATTTTCATGAAATATGCCTATTACGTATTTTAATTTTCAAATTAGATATTTATGAAAAGTAATGAAATTATCCTATATTATAGGCTATATAATACAGGACAATACTAGTTTTGATATTAAGGTGGGTAAGGTTAAATTTTTAATTAAATTTTAATTTAATCTGAAATTAGAAATGTTTTAGGACATTTTTTTTTTAACTAGTTACTTTACTGGTGTTAAGTGTGGAACTTTGTTAATGTTAACAGTTTATTCGTGCGTAAGTTGTGTTAGGTTTGTCGTTGACAATCTTGATTTTGGCTAGGTTAGCTTTCATTTAAATTGAAAACTTGTCCTCGCTAGATAATTTTCGCTGGTTAGATTTAAAAGACTCATTTTTGTGCTATGTTTATCCGAAATTATTACTCGAATTCGGAGTAAATCAATAGTGTAATTGTAAAATTAACCATGATATGTTAGAGATATGCTGTAAAAAAGTGTGAATAGGTTACCGTTTTGTACGCTGTGCTAGTTACTTTACTGTTGTTAAGTGCGGAATTTGTTAATGTTAGTAGTTATTCATAGTTTAGTATGTTATATTGTCATTGTGCATTAATTCTAGTTCTGGTAATGATATGTATGCTTTATTAATGTGAAAAACAATGCTTACGTTAGCATATATTCGTGGGGTTAGTATAAAAAGAACTTATTTTGTTATGTTATCCGGAATGATACTCGATATGTGACCTGAATCATTAGATCAATGGATCAAAAGGTCAAGGACGGGTGGGTAGGGAGGGGTGGAGAGGGGGGGTGGTTGATTACTGATTTACTGATTTACTGCTTTAAATTCGGTAAACTATTACAATTTACACTATAAAATTTTATTCAAAGAACTTATTTTTATGTTATGTTTGGATAAAACTGTTATTTTTATGTTATTGTTGGATAAAACTTTGTTTGGTTTGCAATTATTGTGGCGGATATTGATATTTTAGGTAAGTATGATAAAATTTTTGTCTAAATAATTGACTATGAAAGTGAAAAAAACTTTGTTACGTTAGACATATATCGTTGGTCTGTATGATAATCGGACAAGGTTATGATTCATTTTTGCTAAATGTTTACTGTGTCAATGTAAGATTAACGTAATATGTTAGAGATATGTTTGAAAAAGGGTGGGACGCCATTGTAAGTTTAGATGTGTTAGGCCTATGTTTTAATTTCTGTTACGTTTTTTGTTAAATATTCCTATGACAATGTGAAATTAAAACTGTTTGTTAGAGAAATATATAAGTTTCGTAAGATATATACTGTGTTAACGCTGATGAGGTGTTAGGAAACGTAAGCATAGGTTAAGGTTTGCCTGGAGTAATGTTAGGTTTGCTGAGAATTTTGCCAGTGTCTACGTTTATTTCATAGTTCAAAATGATGTATATTCGATATGAGTGACACTTTGATGAATGTAGTGGTAAGTTCATAGTTTATGAGTGGTATCGTTTAATGAGCATGGTCACTTTGTTAAAGGGATTTTGTTAGATAATACTGCTTTAGCTGTTGCTGATAAGTGGAAAAGTGGGCATAGCATTGAGTTTTGGTATGCCTGTTACCTCTTTACCTTTGATAAGTTTTTTGTATTTTGTTTACCTTTACTGCTGCGTTAAGTATGGAACTTTGTTAAGTGTTGACTGTTTATTCGAGCATAAGGTATGTTAGGTTAGTCGTTGTACATTATTATCTTAGTTAGGTTATGATATGTTAGCTTATTGATGTTAAAACTTTGTTACGATAGCATATATTCGTTGGTTGTTATTAAAGAACTATTTTTATGTTATGTTTTTTCAAAATGATACTCGAAATTGACTTAAATCAATTAGATCAATAGATCATAGAAGGGGTGGGGCGGGGAGGGGGGGGGGGGGGGGGAAAAGGTAAGAAAAATTGGTGTCGAGGTAGGGTGGATGGTTTGATTACTGATTACTGATTTAGGGTATGTAAACATGACAATTTTACTAAAAAATGACTGAATTCAAATAGATCAACAGATCAATTAGATCACGATCTGACCAAGAGAGTTGTTGGATGGTGGTTGATTTACTGATTTACTGATTTGGTTTGTATGTAAAACATGACAATTTTAGTAAAAATATTGACTTGAATCAATAGATCACGACTGGACAAGAGGGTGGTTGGATGGTGGTTTGATTTACTGATTTACTGCTTTAGTGTATGTAAAACCTGACAATTTTAGTAAAAAATATGACTTGAATCAATAGATCAATAGATCAATAGATCAATGGGATTCAATAAGATCAATAGCATTCCCCGACACCCAACACCAAAAGACCAACATAGATCAATAGATCAATAGATCAATAGATCATGAAAGGGTTGGAGGAGGGCGGTTTGATTTTACTGATTACTGATTACTGTTTAGTGTATGTAAAACATGACAATTTTAGTAAAAAATATGACTTGAATCAATAGATCAATAGATCAATAGATCAATAGATCACGAAAGGGTTGTGGAGGGCAGTTTGATTTACTGATTTACTGCTTTAGTGTATGTAAAACATGACAATTTTAGTAAAAAATATGACTTGAATCAATAGATCAATAGATCACGGAAGGGGTGAGGAGGGCAGTTTGATTTACTGATTTACTGATTTACTGCTTTAGTGTATGTAAAACATGACAATTTTAGTAAAAAATATGACTTGAATCAATAGATCAATAGATCATTAGATCAATAGATCAATAGATCACGGAATGACAGGAGGGTATGGAGGGTAGTTTGATTTACTAATTTACTGATTTACTGCTTTAGGGCAGGGGTTCCCAAACTTTTTTCATCGCGGCACCCTTGTTGTTCTAAAAAAAATTCGCGGCACACCTACTCTTATATTGGTTTGACTATTTAGGAAAACAAGAAAACACAATGCAAATTTAATGCTCATTTACCTTTAATGTGAAGAAGGAAACTGTTTTAATGAATTTTTCATTATTTTCTTTAAGTTTATGGGAAGTTTTGTCAATTTTACCCTTAAATCACTTGACCCTGATAGTTTACTCCTGTATCTGTTTTTGATGTAAGCGTACGTTGAGAATGCAGACTCACATAGATATGTGGAATGTGTTTCGGAGTCTTTTGGCTCGTACTTGGGTAGCTCCGTCCACTTTTATAAAACTGTTCCTTAAAGTCGATAAAATGATTTTCCGTTACTCTTGGAAACGTAAATTGATTCGAATTCTTCATTTTGACTTACTCAGCTCTATATCCTCTTTAGTGCAACACGCAGTGATTTTTAGCTCCAATATTTTACTTGCAGCTTCTGACGCCATAATCAATCATTCTGATTACGGGCTCTTTTGAAGTGCTCTTTGTTTCTCTTAGTGAAAATTCTATAGTATTAAGCTCAGGGTGAGTCCAAATAGTGTAATTAAAGTGTTTATTTTAATAAAATTTATCTATTTCATATAGAGTGTAAAAAGTGTAGTGAAGTGTTTTTATGCTTACGTGATAAATCTTTTGCATGCCACAGTCAATAAAATTAGAGTTAAAATATTTCTATGTTTAAAAAAAAACATTTTTTAAAAAGCCCATACGGACAAATTTTTATTTCCCAGTTTAATATTACATTTTTAGTTTTTAAGTACAATCTTTATAATATTCAGCTGAATGGTCGAGTCTGTGTATACAGTTTATAGTTGTCGCTCGTGCTGTGTGATTGTGGCGTGTTGATGTTCTTAAATTTGTTGTTTTAATAATGTATGTTTAATTTTTTTTTTAGTTATACAGTCATTTTGATATAATGTGTCCTAGCTCTATTTTAGTGTTTATTCTTTGCTTGGTGTCTATGGTATTTACTGCCTTTATATAATAAATGTGAACTTCCGCCGAAATCTTTTCATCGTGAATTTTTGAGATTAGCCATGGTTTAATTTTTTCTTTTTTTTTCTTTTTTAAGATATTAGTTATAATGAATTACGATTTTTAGTTTTAAGATTTATTTTATTAATATATAGTTAGTTTTAAAATTTAATTTTATGGTTTTAATGAAGTTACCGTCACCTTAGGATACTTTTAATTTGGGTTTTAGTTTTAAATTAGTTTTAGCTATCTTGTTCTGTTTAAGAACGTTTGTATTTTGTGTGTAGGTGCGTGTGTGAGTAGGTGTGTTTATGTTGTGTGTGTGTGTAAAACGTGAATTTAAAACTATTAGAGCTTGTGTGCGTTTGTTTGTGCAAGCGGCTGATTGAATGACTGGTCGGAGTAGATGTGAGGGTGGGCGCAGGCGTGGGTTTTCTATTGACTTTGCAAACGTTCGTGGCCTGTGTGCTAATCATGAATCTGTGGAATATCCCCTCTCTTAACCCTCAACCAACATTTATTATTGTTTCTGAGACCCAACTAGCCAGGGATTCTTTTTTCAAATAAAACTTAATATCTCTAAACTATAACTTTTTCTATAATTTCCGTCTAAATGGTGGTGTCTGTGCCTATATAAACATAAACACTTCTTTAACACGTCTCGAGAATCTTGAATCTCCTAACTTTGTATGTTCTGTGGCCTAAAAAATCTTTCTTCCCCTTACTACTATCATATTCTTGTGTTTCTGCCTACTGCTCCCTAAGGAAACAGATTTTTCACTTCTTTTTGGACTATCTTACTCTTCTTACGAGGACTGTTACTTCTTCCCATCCAAATGCTGAGATCCTCTATTTAGGGGATTTCAACGTACACCACACTGAGTGGTTGGGTTCCTCTCACACTGATGCAGGCGGGGAGGAGGCCAAAACATTCAGTATCTCAACGATCTGGAAACAGTTAATTAAGGAACCGTAACATATTCAAGTTTCGTCCTATACCAATTTTTGAAACGCTTGACTTATTGTTTCACCACAACTCCTTCCTCGTTATAATTACACCTTTCTCCTCCTATTGTAACTTCTGACCACATCTTGTAGCTTTGAATTATTAAAACTTTTCTCCAGAGCTCCAACATGCCCTAAACGTAATTTCTGGCCACTTTATCGGGGCTAATGTTGGAAAATTGCGTCGTTTTCTTGCTAATTACTCTTGGAATTAATCCTGCTTTGACTCGGGGGATGCCTCGATCACTGCTGAAAATGAAAAGGTGGGGGCCGTAATCACCGATGGGATGAGCAGTTTTTTTTATTCCTTTAAACTAAATCTTTTTCTCCCCAAAAATCCATGGTTCGATGGAGCTTTTTCTCGCGCGCCATTAGGGAGAGAGACATTGCGTATCGGACATGGAAAAAAAACTTCATTCTCCCTATCACTCTTACTAATTTTCATTCTGCTTCGGAATCGTTGCAGGGATACTATTCGACGGGCTAAAGCGCACCTTCACTAAAAGAAAGTGCGACAACCTGCTTGGTTTCTCCTACTGATAAAAAATTTCTTTGGTCCCTTGCCAAAAACATTCTCTACCAACGTTGTGTAATCTGCCTTTCCCCCTTTATTCACTCTAGACGGTCGGTTGCTAACTCTCCTTTCTGAAAAGCCAAATCCTTCGCTCCTTTTTTCATCTAAATTCTACCCTGGACGGATTTTGCATCCCTCCCTACTCCTTCTCCCAGAGGTTTCCATGTCTTTACCTTTGGATTACACTAGATTGTGTGCATGGGTCCTGAGATCTATGAAACGTCAGGAAGGCTAGATGGCCCGGATGGCTTTCTCCCGGTGTTGAGGGAGTGTGCTTACTGAGCTTGGCGCCTGTCCTCGTTCAACCCTATTCTCTATGTCTTAATGCTAATACCCTTTCCTCAGTGCTGGAAGCGCGGCATATGTCCAACCGATCCAGAAAAGGCAGCCGCTCTGATCCTTCAAACTATCTCCCTATAGCTCTCACTTTTTATTTCTATCAAAAATCTTGGAAACTCTTCTTAACTCTCATTTCCTGGGATCATATGGAGTCTCATTCATTCTTTCAGCATCAGTATGGCTTTCGTCGTTCGAGATCAACCGGTGACATACTTTCCTATCTAACTTGATTTTGGTCTTCTGCCTTAGGGACCATGGGAGTCTTGCTTGGGTGGCGCTTGGACATATCCAAAGATTTTACCGGGTTTTGGCACGCGTCCACTGCTCCCTAAGCGTCCATTCCTTTTGGGTTTCCTCCTTTCTCTTTGCTTACTCTTGTCTAGGTTTCTCTCCGATCGCCTCTGATCGCACTCGTTGATGGAGCGGACCTCTTCCTCCTTTCCTGTTTAATTGTGTGTTCCGCAAGGTTCAGTTCTATTCTCCAACTTTATCCTTACTTTTCATCAACGATCTCCGCAGCTGTACTTTCAACTCTGTTCACTCTTATGCCGACGACTCAACTTCTCCACTCTCTACTCACTCAGAATCGGCTCTCTCTTTCTTCTATAGATGCCTCTCGTCTTCAGCTTTCCGATTTCTATTCTTGTCGATCTGGATTGGGATTTCCCGGTGGGGTCACCGCAAACCTTGTTAAAATTAACTCTTTAAAAAACCTCAGCTTCTCTACATCTTCCCTCTCAAAACACCTCCCAACTTTCCTATTTCCTTCGACGGCTCTAACGTCTCTCCTGTGAATAACATAAACATTCTTGGTTTTAAAATAAACAATAAATTGTCTTGGAAACCTCATATTTCAATGGTTGCTAAGGTGGCCTCAAAGAAACTGGGAGTTCTGTTCAGGTTGCGGGAATTTTTTTCCTCTGCACAGCTACTCCAGTTATATAAGAGCCTTATTCGCCCTTGTATGGAGTATGTTCTCACATTTGGGGGGGCTCGGCTCCACCCTTCTATTAGATAGGGTTGAGTCTAAAAGCAGAGGACAATAAACTGTCCCACTACTTTTACTATGTTTGATTTCAAATCCACGTGTTCCATCAAAAACAGCTGGTTCCAATTGTTTGTAAACATTAGCTAAGAAATCGCGTTCGATTATGCCCGAAATTCGTGCTAAAACTGGATTAGCATTTTCTTATCGAGCGTTAGCACAAATGCAAAAACGAAAACGCCTTACTTTAGAAATTTTGAGCAGTTTTCTTTTTTCATAAAATAACATTTCATCAAAATGTGTGTATTTTTCAGGCTCGTTTGGATGATGGTTACATTTTGTCTGACTCAGGAGTAATAGGGAAGGAGGTCAGATAAATTATACAAGAGAAGTAGAAGCCTATAGGGGAAGAACAATTTTCATGAAATATACCTATTACGTATTTTAATTTTCAAATTAGATATTTATAAAAAGTAATGAAAGTATCCTATATAATACAGGACAATACTAGTTTTGATATTAAAGGGGTGACGGACATGATCCAAAAATATATAGGATCAGTTACGTTTTACAACTCCGTCAGTTTAAATTTTTTTTTTTTTTTTTTTAACTAGTTACTTTACTGGTGTTAAGTGTGGAACTTTGTTAATGTTAACAGTTTATTCGTGCGTAAGTTGTGTTAGGTTTTGTCGTTGTACATTATTTTTAGTTTCATATGATGCTATGTTAGCTTTATTAATATGAAAACATTGTCATGTTAGCATATATTCGCTGGTTAGTATATAAAGAACTCATTTTTGTGCTATGTTTATCCGAAATGATACTCGAAATTGCGAACGTAAATCAAATAGTTGTTAATGTAAAATTAACATTGATATGTTAGAGATATGCTTAAAAAAGTGTGAATAGGTTACGTTTTGTACGCTGTGCTAGGTACTTTACTGTTGTTAAGTATGGAATTTGTTAATGTTAGTAGTTTATTCATGCGTAAGGTGTGTTATTTTTTGTCATTGGTGCATTATATTTTAGTTCTGGTAATGATATGTTAGCTTTTTAATGTGAAAACAATGTTACGTTAGCATATATTCGTGGGTTAGTATAAAAAAACTTATTTTTGTATTATTGTTTATTCAATGAAACTCGATATGTGACCTGAATCATTATGATCAATAGATCAAAAGGGTCATGGACGGGTGGGTAGGGAGGGGTGGGCGCAGGGACGGGTGGTTTGATTACTGATTTACTGATTTACTGCTTTAAATTCGGTAAACTATTACACTTTACTATGAAATTTTATTCAAAGAACTTATTTTTATGTTATGTTTGGATAAAACCTTTGTTATTTTTATGTTGTTTGGAAAAAACTTTGTTTGGTTTGCAAATCTTTGTGAGGAATTCTGTATTTATGTAAGCTTATGATAAATTTCATTAAAATTTACTATGATAATGTGAAAAAAAACTTTGTTACGTTAGCCATATATTCGTTGGTCTGTATGATAATCGGACAAGGTTTACATTTTTGCTAAATGCTTACTGTGTCAATGTAGATTAACGTTAATATGTTAGAGATATGTTTGAAAAAAGTGTGACGCCCCTTGTAAGTGTTAGATGTGTTAGGCTATGTTTAATTTCTGTTACGTTTTTGTTAAATATTACTATGACAATGTGAAATTAAAACTGGTTTGTTAGAGAAATTATAAGTTTCGTAAGATATTACTGTGTTAACTGATGATGATGTGTTAGAAACGTAAGCATAGGTTAAGTTTTTTGCTGAGTAATGTTAGGTTTGCTTGAGAATTTTGCAAGTGTCTACGTTTATTCATAGTTCAAAATGATGTATATTCGATATGAGTGACACTTTGATGAATGTAGTGTAAGTTCATAGTTTATGATGTTGGTATCTTTAATAGCATGGTCACTTTGTTAAGGGATTTTGTTAGATAATACTGCTTTAGCTGTTGCGATATGTTGGAAAAGTGGGATGCATTGAGTTTTGTATGTCCTGTTACCTACTTTACCTTTGATAAGTAGGGAATTTTGTATTTTGTTACTTTACTGCTGGTAAGTATGGAACTTTGTTAATGTTGACTGTTTATTCGAGCATACGGTATGTTAGGTTTGTCGTTGTACATTATATTCCTAGTTCAGGTTATGATATGTTAGCTTTATTGATGTTAAAACTTTGTTACGATAGCATATATTCGTTGGTTAGTGTATAAAGAACTTATTTTTATGTTATGTTTTTCCAAAATGATACTCGAAATATGACTTAAATCAATAGATCAATAGATCATAGAAGGGTGGGGCGAGGGAGGGGAGTGAGGGTAGGTGGAGGTTGATATAACTTATTTACTGATTTAGGGTATGTAAAACATGACAATTTTACTAAAAAATATGACTTGAATCAATAGATCAACAGATCAATAGATCACGACTGACCAAGAGAGTGGTTGGATGGTGGTTTGATTTACTGATTTACTGATTTACTGCTTTGGTGTATGTAAAACATGACAATTTTAGTAAAAATATGACTTGAATCAATAGATCAATAGATCAATAGATCACGAACTGGACAAGAGGGTGGTTGGATGGTGGTTTGATTTACTGATTTACTGCTTTAGTGTATGTAAAACCTGACAATTTTAGTAAAAAATATGACTTGAATCAATAGATCAATAGATCAATAGATCAATGGATCATAGATCAATAGTCAATAGATCATAGATCAATAGATCAATAGGTCAATAGATCATGAAGGGTTGGGGAGGGCAGTTTGATTTACTGATTTAACTGATTTACTGCTTTAGTGTATGTAAAACATGACAATTTTAGTAAAAAATATGACTTGAATCAATAGATCAATAGATCAATAGATCAATAGATCACGAAAGGGTTGTGGAGGGCAATGGTTTGATTTTTACTGATTTACTGATTTACTGCTTTTAGTGTATGTAAAACATGACAATTTAGTAAAAAAATGACTTGAATCAATGAGATCAATAGATCAATAGATCACGGAAGGGGTGAGGGGGGCCCAGTTTGATTTACTTGATTTTATGATTTACGCTTTAGTGTTATGCAAACATGACAATTTTAGTAAAAAATATGACTTGATCAATAGATCAAATAGATCATAGATCAATGGATCAAAGATCAAAGATCAATAGATCAATAGATCAATAGATCATAGATCATGAAAGGGTTGGGAGGGCAGTACTGTTTTACTGATTACTGATTTACTGCTTTAGTGTGTGTAAAAATGACAATTTTTAGTAAAAAAATATGACTTGAATCAATAGATCAATAGAATCAATAGATCAATAGATCACGAAAGGGTTTGTGGAGGCAGTTTGATTTACTGATTTACTGCTTTAGTGTCATCTGTAAAACATGACAATTTTAGTAAAAAATATTGACTTGAATCAATAGATTCAATAGATCACGAAAGGGTTGGGGAGGGCAGTTTGATTTACTGATTTACTGATTTACTGCTTTAGTGTATGTAAAACATGACAATTTTAGTAAAAAATATGACTTGAATCAATAGATCAATAGATCAATAGATCAATAGATCAATAGATCAATAGATCACGGAAGGGGTAAGGAGGGTAGTTTGATTTACTGATTTACTGATTACCTAGGCCAGGGGTTCCCAAACTTTTTTTTACATCGCGCACCCTTGTTGTTCTAAAAAAAATTCGCGGCACACACCTACTCTTATATTGGTTTGACTATTTAGGAAAACAAAAAACACAATGCAAAATTTAATGCTCATTTACCTTTAATGGGAAGAATGACTGTTTTATGGAATTTTTCATTATTTTCTTTAGTATCAATTGGGAAGTTTTTGTCAATTTTACCCTTAAATCACTTGACCCTGAAATTTACTCCTGTATCTGTTTTTGATGTAAGCTACGTTGAGAATGCAGACTCACAAAGATATGTGGAATTAAAACGCACGTCTTTTTTTAATGCAATTTTGCCAACAGCATTGTTTTCTGCATACACTTGCATCCAGAACTCTTCTTGGCCCCCTTTGTGATATTTAAGTTTCAAAATGCTGTCTTCACTGATGTCCAGCAGAATTTGAAAAGCTTCATTTGTCATCCAGTAGGTTTACGTTTCGGTTCACACGAAAATGGGGTTTGTCATCCTGATGTAGACATCCTCAGAATCAATATCGGGAAATACTCAACAATGATTTTTTCCAAAACCTTCAAGTGGCAGTATAATTCGCAGGAAGTTCAGTATGAAGATTAGATCTCATTTGTCATGACAAATTCTTGCAACCGAGTAAAGTTTGACGATGTCTCTGCTCTTAACACACGCTTTCAAGAAATTAATAAAAAAAAAAAACCCTTTTATTTTGTTAATTGTGTTCATTCCTTCCCTTGAAGAGATGTAGTGGTTTCATTTAGATTTTCGAATATGTCGGAAAGGTATACCAATTTAAGCAGCAATCGACATCAGTTAATTTTTTGAATAAAAAAGACCTCTCTGTAAATGTGACCACCAAATGCATCGTTAGTTCAAACAGTCTGGCTAAAATCTTTCCCTGAAAGCAACCTTACTTCTGTGTGAAGCAAGAGGTGGAAGTGATCCATACCCTTATCTTCGGAGGTAAGTTTCAAAAGGCGTGCTTGAAGCGGGCGGCTCTTAACATGATTAATTATCTTCACAGCATCATTCCAGTACGACTTTAAATATTGTTGGCATCTTTCTGTTGCCAGGAATGCCGTGATGGTATGGACACAATGGCTTGCTTGGCGTTTTCTGCCACTTGCTTCATCCTAGGCACTGCTCCCTTCGTTTTTCCCAACCATTGTGGCGGCTCCATCACTGCAAATATATCTACACGCTTGCTCCATTACAAACCATTTCCCTGTAAAAAATTTGTCGATAGCATTGAAAATTTCGTCGCAGTGATGTAAGTCTCAAGCACTTTGATCATTAAAAGTTCCTTTTCTTTGCATTGCCGAATGGGTTACCTCACAAACACAAGAAGAAAACAGCAAGTCCCGCTACGGTCGGTACTTTCATCAAATTGTAAACTAAAAAATTCACAAGTTTTCAATCTTCTTATAAGTTCGTTCTCGACTGTCTCTAAAATTGTTAATTCGCTTGCTTTTGGTGTTATTTGATAGCTGCACAGTATCAATCTTCTTGGCCATATCTGGACCTAAAATGCAACTAACAACATTCCTTTCAGTCAAGGTTTAATTAATGTCTCGGCAATAGTATGCGGTTTTCCAAGTTTTTTATTTATTATAAAAAAAACGAAATGTACTACTTAACTCCAAATTTTTAGTGAAAATTGAAAAAAATGTGCCGGCACCCTTAGCACACGCTGCGGCACCCAGGGTGCCGCGGCACCCACTTTGGGAACCCCTGCTTTAGGGTATGTAAAAACGTAAATTTGTAAGTTATAAACTTAAAAAGAATAAAAAATGTTTTTTTTTTTTTTCTAATACCTTTTTCTGTATCGAGGATACATCATAAGAAAGATGTATACCAAGTTTCGTCGTTCTATGGTAATATATTTCAGGTTTGGGGGCCGGAGACCCCCTTTGGGGTGTGTACGGCTATTTAACCCCATATATGATGTGGGTACCTTATATGAAAGGGGTGTATACCAAGTTTCGTTGTTCTATGTCAATATTTCAGGTTTGGGGGCTGGAGACCCCCTTTGGGTGTGTACGGCTATTTAACTCCATATATGATGTGGGTACCTTATATGAAGCGTGTATACCAAGTTTCGTCGTTCTATGTTAATATTTCAGGTTTGGGGCTGGAGACCCCCCTTTGGGGTGTACGGCTATTAAACTCCATATATGATGTGTGTACCTTATTATGAAGGGTGTATACCAAGTTTCAGCCTTCTACGTCAATACTCAGGTTTGGGGGCTAGCACCCCCCTTATGGGGTGCATGGCCACATAACCTTGTCTACGACGAGGTTACGTCACCCCCTATGGGGGTGTCAAGTTTGAGAGAGATACCATGTAGCAAACTCTATCCGTTACTAAGTGAGATGCGGTGCGGTGCGGTGCGGTGCGGTGCGGGGCCACAACCGGGGGACGGGAATATACACGTCAATAAAAAATAATATTCGGTAATTAAACTTTTTCTTTTTTTTTTTTTTTCATTTTTTTTTTTTCATTCGGAAAAAAAACATCGTTTTTTTCCAGGGTGCTAGGGTTGCCAGAAAATGCCAAAAAGGCTAAAATTCTAGCATTATGCCAGATTTGTCGCTAAATCTGGTAACCCGCTGATATTACACTTTAACTACTATATATATATATATATATATATATATATATATATATATATATGATATATCAATAAAAACATTTGCGCTTATTATATATATTATAATATATATTATATATATTATATATATATATAATATATATATATATATTTATATATATATAATATAATTATATATATACTGCCCGAAATGATCGTTTCAATACTTCAAGATCAACCTTCCTAAGTTGACAGACCTTTAGGCAAACAGACCCTGGGAACGATATTGGACCAGAAATAATGCTTTTAAATTTAGATGCGCTACGCTTAATATTGCGGACGTATGGTGGAAAGAAGGATATTATATATTATATATATATATAATATATATTATATATATAAATATATTCTCTATATATATATTATAAATATATATAATATATTATATATATATATATATATATATATATATATATATATATATACTTTTATTGCTATATAAAATATTCTTTTTCATAGTAATTTAAAGTGTAATATCAGCGGTTACCAGATTTTAGCGACAAATCTGGCATGAATGCTAGAAATATTTAGCCTTTTTTGGCAATTTTCTGCAACCCTAGCACCCTGGAAAAAAACGATGTTTTTTTCCAAATGAAAAAAAAAAAATGGAAAATAAAAAAAAGTAAATGTTTAATTAACCTAATATTTTTTTTATTTTTTTTTGACGTGTATATAACCGTTCCCCCGGTGTGTGGCCCGCACGCACCGCTCCGCATTCGCACCGCATCTCACTTAGTAAACGGATTATCGATTGCTAGAGTGTGGTTTCTTAAACCTTGACACCCCCATAAGGGGCGTGACGACCTCGTCGCTAGACAAGTTATGTGGGCCATGCACCCCATAAGGGGGGTGCTAGCCCCCAACCTGAGATATTGACGTTAGAAGGCTGAAACTTGGTATACACCCCTTCATATAATGTATCCTCATTGTAGGGCAGTTAAATAGCCGTTACACAAAAACCCCCCCCCCCCAAAAGGGGGTTCTCCGCCCCAAACTGAAATATTAATCATAGACCGACGAAACGTTGGTATACCACGCTTCATTATAAGGTACCCACATCATATATGGAGTTAAATAGCCGTACACATCCAAAGGGGGGTCACCAGCACCCAAACCTGAAATATTGACATAGAACGACGAAACTTGGTTATACACCCTTCCATATAAGGGTACCCACATCATATATGGGTTTAAATAGCCGTACACACCCCAAAGGGGTCTCCGGCCCCCAAAACCTGAAATATTACCATAGAACGACGAAACTTGGTATACATCTTTCTTATGATGTATCTTCGATACAGAAAAGGTATTAGAAAAAAAAAAAACATTTTTTATTCTTTTTAAGTTTATAACTTACAAAATTTACGTTTTTACATACCCTAAAGCAGGGGTTCCCAAAGTGGGTGCCGCGGCACCCTGGGGTGCCGCCAGCGTGTGCTAAGGGTGCCGGCACATTTTTTCAATTTTCACTAAAATTTTTGGAGTTAGTTGCTATTTTCGTTTTTAATAATAAAAAAAACTGGAAAACTGCATACTATTGCCTGAGACAATTTAATTTAACCTTGACTGAAGGATGTGTTAGTTGCATTTATAGGTCCAGATATGGCCAAGAAGATTGATACTGGGCAGCTATCAAATAACACCAAAAGCAAGCGAATTAACACAATTTTAGAGACAGTCGAGAACAAACTTATAAGAAGATTGAAAACTTGCGAACTTTTTAGTTTACAGTACAGCTTGATGAACGTACCGACGTAGCGGGACTTGCTGTTCTTCTTGTGTTTGTGAGGTACCCATTCGCAATGCAAATAGAAAAGGAACTTTTAATGATCAAAGTGCTTGAGACTTACATCACATGGGCGGACGAAATTTTCAATGCATCGACAAATTTGTACAGGGGAAATGGTTTTGTTTAATGGAGCAAGCGTTGTAGATATTTGCAGAGGTGATGGAGCCGCCACAATGCGTTGGGAAAAACGAAGGGAACAGTGTCTAGATGAAGCAAGTTGGCAGAAAACGCCACCAAGCAAGCCATTGTGTCATACTCAGCATCCCTGGGCAACAAGAAAGATGCCCACAATATTTTAAAAGTCGTACTGGATGATGCTTTGAAGATAATAAATCATGTTAAGAGCCGCCCGCTTTCAAGCACGCCTTTTTAAAACTTACCGCCGAAGATATGGGTATGGATCACTTCCACTTCTTGCTTCACACAGAAGTAAGGTTGCTTTCAAGGGGAAAGATTTTAGCCAGACTGTTTGAACTTTAAACGATGCCATTTGGTTGGTCACATTTACAGAGAAGTCTTTTTTATTCAAAAATTAACTGATGTCGATTGGCTGCTTAAAAAATTGGTATACCCTTCCGACATATTCGAAAAATTAAATGAAACCACTACATCTCTTCAAGGGAAGGAATGAACACAATTAGACAAAATAAAAGGGTTTCAATTTTTTTTATTATTTCTTGAAGCGTGTGTTAAGAGCAGAGACATCTCAAAACTTTTCTCGGTTGCTAAGAATTTTGTCCAAAACAAATGAGATCCATCTTCAACCAAACTTCCTCGAAATTATTACTGCCCACTGGAAGGTTTGAAAAAAAATCATTGTTGAGTATTTTCCCGATATTTGATTCTGAGGATGTCTACATCAGGATGACAAACCCGTTTTCGTTCGACCCGAAACGTAAACCTACTGGGATGACAAATGAAGCTTTTCAAAATCTGCTGGACATCAGTGAAGACAGGGCTTTGAAACTTAAATACCACAAAGGGGCCAAGAAGAGTTCTGGATGCAAGTGTATGCAGAAACCAATGCGTTGGCAAAATTGCATTAAAAAAGACGTGCGTTTTAATTCCACATAATCTATTGTGAGTCTGCATTCTCAACGTACGCTTACATCAAAAACAGATACAGGGAGTAAAACTATCAGGGTCCAAAAGTGATTTAAGGGTAAAATTGACAAAACCTCCCATAAACTTAAAGAAAATAAATGAAAAAATTCATTAAAACAGTTTCCTTCTTCACATTAAAGGTAAATGACATTAAATTTGCATTGTGTTTCTTGTTTTTTCCTATCATTGTCAAACCAATATAAGAGTAGGTGTGCCGCGAATTTTTTTTTAGAACAACAAGGGTGCCGCGATGAAAAAAGTTTGGGAACCCCTGCCCTAAAGCAGTTAAATCAGTAAATTATAAAATCAAAATATCCTCTGTCCAGTCCGGATCTATTGATCTATTGATCTATTGATCTAATGATTTCTATTGATCTATTGATTTCAAGTATATTTTTTACTAAAATTGTCATGTTTACATACCTAAAGCAAGTAAATCAGTAAATCAGTAAATCAAACTGCCCCCCTCACCCCTTCCGTGAATCTATTGATCTATTGATTCAAGTTCATATTTTTACTAAAATTTGTCATGTTTTACATACACTAAAGCAGAAAATCATAGTAAATCAAACTGCCCTCCACAACCCTTTCGTGATCTATTGGATCTATTGATCTATTGATCTATTATTCAATCATATTTTTTACTAAAAATTGTCCATTTTTACACACCATAAAGCAGTAAATCAGTAAATCAAAATGCCCTCCCCACCCCTTCCGTGATCTATTGATCTATTGATCTATTGATCTATTGATCTATTGATCTATTGATCTATTGATCTATGAAATCTATTGATCTATTGATTTCAAGTCATATTTTTTACTTAAAATTGTCATGTTTTGCATACAAACTAAAGCAGTAAATCAGTAAATCAGTAATATCAAACTGCCCTCTCACCCCTTCCGTGATCTATTGATCTATTGATCTATTGATTCAAGTCATATTTTTTACTAAAATTGTCATGTTTTACATACACTAAAGCAGTAAATCAGTAAATCAAACCCCCATCCGACCACCCTCTATTGATCTATTGATCTATTGATCTATTGATCTATTGATTCAAGTCATATTTTTTTACTTAAATTGTCATGTTTTACATACACTTAAAGCAGTAAATCATGTAAATCGTAAATCAAACTGCCCTCCCCAACCCTTTCGAATGATCTATTGATCTATTTGATCTATTGATCTAGATCTATTGATCTATTGATCTATTGATCCATTGATCTATTATCTATTGATCTAATTGATCAAGTCATATTTTTACTAAAATTGTCAGGTTTTACATTACACTAAAGCAGTAAATCAGTAAATCAAACCACCATCCAAACCACCCTCTTTGTCCAGTTCGTGATCTTTGATCTATTGATCTATGATTCAAGTCATATTTTTACTAAAATTGTCATGTTTTACATACACCAAAGCAGGTAAATCAGTAAATCAGTAAATCAAACCCACCATCCAACCACTCTCTTGGTCAGTCGTGATTCTACTTGATCTATTGATCTATGATTCAAGTCATATTTTTTAGTAAAATTGTCATGTTTTACATACCCTAAATCAGTAAATAAGTTAATCAAACCATCCACCCTACCCTCTACTCCCCTCCCCGCCCACCCTTCTATGATCTATTTATCTATTGTTTTTAGTCATATTTCGCAGTATCATTTTGTGGAAAAAACCATAACATAAAAATAAGTTCTTTATACACTAACCAACGAATTTATTGCATTCGTAACAAAGTTTTAACATCAATAAGCTAAACATATCATAACCCTGAACTAGAATATAATGCTACAACGACAAACCTAACATACCGTATGCTCGAATAAACAGTCAACATTAACAAAGTTCCATACTTACCAGCAGTAAAGTAACAAAATACAAAATTCCCTACTTATCAAAGGTAAAGTAGGTAACAGGACATACAAAACTCAATGCATCCCACTTTTCCAACATATCAGCAACAGCTAAAGCAGTATTATCTAACAAAATCCCTTAACAAAGTGACCATGCTATTAAAGATACCAACATCATAAACTATGAACTTACACTACATTCATCAAAGTGTCACTCATATCGAATATACATCATTTTGAACTATGAATAAACGTAGATACTTGCAAAATTCTCAAGCAAACCTAACATTACTCAGCAAAAAACTTAACCTATGCTTACGTTTCTAACACATCATCATCAGTTAACACAGTAATATCTTACGAAACTTATAATTTCTCTAACAAACCAGTTTTAATTTCACATTGTCATAGTAATATTTAACAAAAACGTAACAGAAATTAAACATAGCCTAACACATCTAACACTTACAAGGGGCGTCACACTTTTTTCAAACATATCTCTAACATATTAACGTTAATCTTACATTGACACAGTAACATTTAGCAAAAATGAATCATAACCTTGTCCGATCATACAGACCAACGAATATATGCTAACGTACAAAGTTTTTTACATTAAATATAGAATATTTAACAAAAAATTTTCATAACCTTTACCTAATTATCATAATCCCAACGAATAATTGCAAACCAGCCAAAACAAAGTTTTATCCAACATAACATAAAAATAACAAAGTTTTATCCAAACCATAACATAAAGAAATAAGTTCTTTGAATCAAAATTTCATAGTAAAGTGTATAGTTTACCGAATTTAAAGCAGTAATCAGTAAATCAGTAAATCAAACCACCGTCCCCTCCCCACCCCTCCCTACCCCCACCCCTCCCATGACCTTTTGATCTATTGATCTAATGATTGGTCACATATCGAGTTATCATTTCGGATAACATTAATACAAAAATAAGTTCTTTTATACTAACCCACGAATATATGCTAACGTAACATTGTTTTCACATTAATAAAGCTAAACATATCATTACCAGAACTAAGGAATATAATGCACAATGACAAAAAATAACACACCTTACGCATGAATAAACTACTAACATTAACAAATTCCATACTTAACAACAGTAAAGTACCTAGCACAGCGTACAAAACGTAACCTATTCACACTTTTTTAAGCATATCTCTAACATATCAATGTTAATTTTACATTAACACTATTGATTTTTACGTCGCATTTCGAGTATCATTTCGGATAAACATAGCACAAAAAATGAGTTCTTTATATACTAACCAGCGAATATATGCTAACATGACAATGTTTTCATATTAATAAAGCTAACATAGCATCATATGAACTAAGAAAATAATGTACAACGACAAACCTACACAACTTACGCACGAATAAACTGTTAAAATTAAAAAAAGTTCCCCACTTAAACACCAGTAAAGTAAAAAGTTAAAAAAAAAAAAAAAAAAAATTTAAACTGACGAGTTTGTAACGTAACTGATCCTTATTATTTTGGATCATTGTCCGTCACCCAACTTTAATATCAAACTATATTGTCCTGTATTATATAGGATACTTTTCATTTACTTTTTATAAATATCTAATTTGAAAATTAAAATACGTAATAGGTATATTTCATGAAAATTGTTCTTCCCCTATAGGCTTCTACTTCTCTTGTATAATTTATCTGACCTCCTTCCCTATTACTCCTGAGTCAGACAAAATGTAACCATCACAAACGAGCTGAAAAATACACACATTTTGATGAATGTTATTTTATGAAAAAAGAAAACTGCTCAAAAATTTCTAAAGGTAAGGCGTTTTCGTTTTTGCATTTTGTGCTAAACGCTCGATAAGAAAATGGAAATTTCCATTTTTAGCAGAACCAGGCATAATCGAACGCGATTTCTTAGCTAATGTTTACAAACAATTGGAACCAGCTGTTTTTGATGGAACACGTGGATTTGAAATAAACATAGTAAAGTAGGGGACAGTTTATTTAGTCTCTTAGCTTTTAGACTCAACCCTATCTAATAGAAGGAGCCGGAGGCCCCCCCAAAATTGAGAACAGTACTCCATAACAAGGGCGAATAAGGCTCTTATATATCTGGAGCAACTGTGCCTACAAAGGTAAAAAATTCTCGTAACCTTGAACAGAAACTCCCAGTTTCTTTGAGGCCACCTTAGCAACCATTGAAATATGAGGTTTCCAAGACAATTTATTGTTTATTTTAAAACCAAGAATGTTTATGTTATTCACAGGAGAGACGTTAGAGCCGTCGAAGGAAATAGGACAGTTGGAAGGTGTTTTTAGGGGAAACTTTGTTGGTATGAGCTGAGTTTTTTAAGAGTGAAATTTAACGAAGCTGCTGCTGGCCCACTGGTATATCCTGTCAAGAATCGACAAGAATTAAATCGGAAAGCTGAAGACGAGAGGCAACTCTAGAAGCAAAAGAGAGAGCCGATTTGAAGTGAGTAGAAGAGTGGAGAGTTGAGTCGTCGGCATAAGAGTGAACAGAGTTGGAAGTACAGCTGAGGAGATCGTTGATGAAAAGTAGGAATAAAGTTGGAGATAGAACTGAACCTTGCGGAACACACAATTAACAGGAAAGGAGGAAGAGGTCGCTCCATCAACGAGTGCTGATACAGAGCGATCGGAGAGAAAACTAGACAAGAGTAAGCAAAGAGAAGGAGGAAACCCAAAGGAATGGAGCTTAGGGAGCAGTGACGCGTGCCAAACCCGGTCAAAATCTTTGGATATGTCAAGCGCCACCAAGCAAGACTCCCCATGGTCCCTAAGGGCAGAAGACCATAAATCAGTTAGATAGGAAAGTATGTCACCGGTTGATCTCGAACGACGAAAGCCATACTGATGATCTGAAAGAATGGAATGAGACTCCATATGATCCAGGAAATGAGAGTTAAGAAGAGTTTCCAAGATTTTTGATAGAATAAAAGTGAGAGCTATAGGGAGATAGTTTGAAGGATCAGAGCGGCTGCCTTTTCTCGGGATCGGTTGGACATATGCGCGCTTCCAGCACTGAGGAAAAGTATTAGCATTAAGACATAGAGAGTAGAGTTGAACGAGGAGAGGCGCCAGCTCAGTTAGCACACTCCCTCAAAAAACAGCGGGGAGGGATGCCATCCGGTCCAACTAGCCTTCTGACGTTCAATTAGATCTCAGGAACCCTGGCACCAATCATGTGTATCACGTAAAGACATGGGAAACCTGAGAGAAGAGTTAGGAGGAGGATGCCAAATCGTTCCAGGTAGATAAGAATTAGATGAAAAAAGGAGGCCGAAGAGATTGGCCTTTTCAGAAGGAGAGTTAGCAACCGAACCGTCAGAGTGAATAAATGGAGGAAAGGCAGATTTACAAAAGTTGGTAGAGATGTTTTTGGCAAGGGGCCAAAAAAGGGGCCAGAAATTTTTATCAGTAGGAGAACCAAGCAGGTTGTCGCACTTTCTTTTAGTGAAAGTGCGATTAGCCTGTCGAATAGTATCCCTGCAACGATTCCGAGCAGAATGAAAATTAGTAAGAGTGATAGGAGCAGAATGAGAATTTTTTCCATGTCGATACGCAATTGTCTCTTCTCCTGAATGCAGGAGAACAAGCTCCATCCGAACCATGGATTTGGGGAGGAAAAAGATTTAGTTTAAGATGGAATAAACAAAAACTGCTCATCCCATCGGTGATTACGGCCCCCACCTTTTCATTTTCAGCAGTGATCGAGGCATCCCCCGAGTCAAAGCAGGATTAATTCCAAGAGTAGTTAGCCAAAAAACAACACATTTTCCCAACATTAGCCCGATTAAAGTGCCAGAAATTACGTTTAGGGCATGGTGGAGCTGCTGGAGAAAAAGTTTTATAATTCAAAGCTACAAGATTGTGGTCAGAGTTACCAATAGGAGGAGAAATGGTGTAATTATAACGAGAAGGAGTTGTGGTGAAACATAAGTCAAGCGTATTCAAGAATTGGTTAGGACGATCTGGAATATGTGTAGGTTCCTTAATTAACTGTTCCAGATCGTTGAGAATACTGAATGTTTTGGCCTCCTCCCCGCCTGCATCAGTGTGAGAGGAACCCAACCACTCAGTGTGGTGTACGTTGAAATCCCCTAAATAGAGGATCTCAGCATTTGGATGGGAAGAAGTAACAGTCTCGTGAGAAGTAGTAAGTAGTCAAAAAGACGTGAAAATCTGTTCAATTAGGGGGCAAGTAACGAAACACAAGATAATGATAGTAGTAGGGAGAAAGATTTTTAGCCACAGAACATCAAAGTTAGGAGATTCAAGATTCTCGAGACGTGTTACAGAAGTGTTTATGTTTATATAGGCACAGACACCACCATTTAGACGGAAATTATAGAAAAAGTTATAGTTAGAGATATTAAGTTTATTTGAAAAAGAATCCCTGGCTAGTTGGGCCTCAGACAATAATAAAATGTTAGGTTGAGAGTTAGAGAGGTGATATTCCACAGATTCATGATTAGCACACAGGCCACGAACGTTTGCAAAGTCAATAGAAAACCCACGCCTGCGCCCACCCTCACATCTACTCCGACCAGTCATTCAATCAGCCGCTTGCACAAACAAACGCACACAAGCTCTAATAGTTTAAAATTTTCACGTTTACTCAATCCACAAACACACACACACACCTACACACACACACACCTACACACACATACAAGCGATCTTATACTAACAAGATAGCTAAAACTAATATTAAAACTAAAACCCAAATTAAAAGTATCCTAAGGTGACGGTAACTTCATTAAAACCATAAAATTAAATTTTAAAACTAACTATATATTAATAAAATAAATCTTAAAACTAAAAATCGTAATTCATTATAACTAATATCTTAAAAAAGAAAAAAAAAGAAAAAATTAAACCATGGCTAATCTCAAAAATTCACGATGAAAAGATTTCGGCGGAAGTTCACATTTATTATATAAGGCAGTAAATACCATAGACACCAAGCAAAGAATAAACACTAAAATAGAGCTAGGACACATTATATCAAAATGACTGTATAACTAAAAAAAAAAATTAAACATACATTATTAAAACAACAAATTTAAGAACATCAACACGCCACAATCACACAGCACGCGCGATAACTATATATATAAAATTGCTGTTATACCAAAAATTATTTTTGCCAGAGTGGCCTTTACATACCAACAAGTTGTGACTTAAAAACTAAAAATGTAATATTAAACTGGGAAATAAAAATTTGTCCGTATGGGCTTTTTAAAAAATGTTTTTTTTTAAACATAGAAAATATTTTAACTCTAATTTTATTGACTGTGGCATGCAAAAGATTTATCACGTAAGCATAAAAACACTTCACTACACTTTTTACACTCTATATGAAATAGATAAATTTTATTAAAATAAACACTTTAATTACACTATTTGGACTCACCCTGAGCTTAATACTATAGAATTTTCACTAAGAGAAACAAAGAGCACTTCAAAAGAGCCCGTAATCAGAATGATTGATTATGGCGTCAGAAGCTGCAAGTAAAATATTGGAGCTAAAAATCACTGCGTGTTGCACTAAAGAGGATATAGAGCTGAGTGAGTTAAAATAAAGAATTCGAATCAGTTTAAGTTACTAAGCGTAACGGAAAATCATTTTATCGACTTTAAGGAACAGTTTTATAAAAGTGGACGGAGCTACCCAAGTACGAGCCAAAAGACTCCGAAACACATTCCACATATCTATAGTGGAGTCTGCATTCATCAAGTACGCTATACATCAAAACAGATTACAGAGAGAGTATACAAACTAATCAGGGCAAAGTGAATTTAAGAGGTAAAAAAATGACAAACTTTCCCATTAAACTTAAAGAATAATAGAAAAATTCACATATAAAACAGATTTCCTTCTTCACATTAAAGGTAAATGAGCATTAAATTTGCATTGTGTTTTCTTGTTTTCCTAAATAGTCAAACCAATATAAGAGTAGGTGTGCCGCGAATTTTTTTTAGAACAACAAGGGTGCCGCGATGAAAAAAGTTTGGGAACCCCTGCCCTAAAGCAGAACAGTAAATTAGTAATCAAACCACATACCCCGCCCTCCCCAACGTATCCTTGATCTATATGAATCTATTTCGATCTAAATGATACTATGATCTATTGATTCAAGTCATATTTTTTACTAAAATTGGTTCATGTATTTACATAACACTAACAGATGAAATCAAGTAAAATCGAGGTTAATCAAACGCCCCCCTCACCCCTTTCCGTGATCATATTTGATTATTGATCTATTTGATTACAAGTTATATTTTTTACTAAAATTGTCATGTTTTACATACACTAAAGCAGTAAATCAGTAAATCAAACTGCCCTCCACAACCCTTTCGTGATCTATTGATCTATTTGATCTATTGATTCATATTTTGATTCAAGTCATATTTTTTACTAAATTGTCATAGTAAATCACTAAAGCAGTAAATCAGTAAATCAGTAAATCAAACTGCCCTCCCCAACCCTTTCATGATCTATTGATCTATTGATCTATTGATCTATTGATCTATTGATCTATTGATCCATTGATCTATTTATAGAAATATTTTAACTCTAATTTTATTGACTGTGGCATGCAAAAGATTTATCACGTAAGCATAAAAACACTTCACTACACTTTTTACACTCTATATGAAATAGATAAATTTTATTAAAATAAACACTTTAATTACACTATTTGGACTCACCCTGAGCTTAATACTATAGAATTTTCACTAAGAGAAACAAAGAGCACTTCAAAAGAGCCCGTAATCAGAATGATTGATTATGGCGTCAGAAGCTGCAAGTAAAATATTGGAGCTAAAAATCACTGCGTGTTGCACTGAAGAGGATATAGAGCTGAGTGAGTTAAAATAAAGAATTCGAATCAGTTTAAGTTACTAAGCGTAACGGAAAATCATTTTATCGACTTTAAGGAACAGTTTTATAAAAGTGGACGGAGCTACCCAAGTACGAGCCAAAAGACTCCGAAACACATTCCACATATCTATGTGAGTCTGCATTCTCAACGTACGCTTACATCAAAAACAGATACAGGAGTAAACTATCAGGGTCAAGTGATTTAAGGGTAAAATTGACAAAACTTCCCATAAACTTAAAGAAAAAAAATTCATTTAAACAGTTTCATTCTTCACATTAAAGGTAAATGAGCATTAAAATTTGCATTGTGTTTTTCTTGTTTTCCTAAATAGTCAAACCAATATAAGAGTAGGTGTGCCGCGAATTTTTTTTAGAACAACAAGGGTGCCGCGATGAAAAAAGTTTGGGAACCCCTGCCCTAAAGCAGTAAATCAGTAAATTAGTAAATCAAACTACCCTCCTTACCCCTTCCGTGATCTATTGATCTATTGATCTATTGATCTAATGATCTATTGATCTATTGATTCAAGTCATATTTTTTACTAAAATTGTCATGTTTTACATACCACTAAAGCAGAGTAAATCAGCTGAGTAAATCAGTAATCAAAATTGCCCCCCCACCCCTTTCCGTGATCTATTGATCTAATTGATCTATTGATTCAAGTCAATATTTTTTACTAATAATTGTCATTGTCTTATTATTACATACACTAAAAGCAGTAATGATTTCAGTAAATTCAAACTGCCTACACAACGCCTTTCCGTGATCTATTGATCTATTGATTATTGATCTATTGATTCTAAGTCACTTTTTTTAACCTAAAATTGCTGTTATACCAAAAATTATTTTTGCCAGAGTGGCCTTTACATACCAACAAGTTGTGACTTAAAAACTAAAAATGTAATATTAAACTGGGAAATAAAAATTTGTCCGTATGGGCTTTTTAAAAAATGTTTTTTTTTAAACATAGAAATATTTTAACTCTAATTTTATTGACTGTGGCATGCAAAAGATTTATCACGTAAGCATAAAAACACTTCACTACACTTTTTACACTCTATATGAAATAGATAAATTTTATTAAAATAAACACTTTAATTACACTATTTGGACTCACCCTGAGCTTAAGGCTATTGAATTTTCACTAAGATACATACTCAAAGAGCACTTCAAAAGAGCCCGTAATCAGAATGATTGATTATGGCGTCAGAAGCTGCAAGTAAAATATTGGAGCTAAAAATCACTGCGTGTTGCACTAAAGAGGATATAGAGCTGAGTGAGTTAAAATAAAGAATTCGAATCAGTTTAAGTTACTAAGCGTAACGGAAAATCATTTTATCGACTTTAAGGAACAGTTTTATAAAAGTGGACGGAGCTACCCAAGTACGAGAGCCAAAAGACTCCGAAACACATTCCACATATCTATGTGAGTCTGCATTCTCAACGTACATGCTTACATCAAAAACAGATACAGGAGTAAACTATCAGGGTCAAGTGATTAAGGGTAAAATTGACAAAACTTCCCATAAACTTAAAGAAAATAATGAAAAATTCATTAAAACAGTTTCCTTCTTCACATTAAAGGTAAATGAGCATTAAATTTGCATTGTGTTTTCTTGTTTTTCCTAAATAGTCAAACCAATATAAGAGGTAGGTGTGCCAGCCGAATTTTTTTTAGAAATCAAACAAGGGGTTTGCCGCGTATTGTAACAAAAGTTTGGAATCCCTGCCTCTAAATAGTCTCAGTAACATCTCAGTAAATTTAGTAAATCCAAACTACCCCTCCTTTACCTTCGTGATTTATTGACTCTATTGACTCTATTGATCTAATGATTCTAGTGTGCTATTGATTCAAGTCATATTTTTACCTAAAATTATCATGTTTTTTTACATACACGTAAAGCAGTAAATCAGTTAAGCAGTAAATCAAACTGCCCCCCTCACCCCTTCCGTGATTCGTATAGATCTATTGAATCTTCAAGTCATATTTATTGTTACTATAAATATATTGCTCATGTTTCTACATACACTTAAAGCAGTTAAAATCAGCTAAATCAAACTGCCCTCCACATCCCTTTTGTGATCTATTGATCTATTTGATCTATTGATCTAATATGAATTCAAGTCATATTTTACAAATTCCAAAGTTCTAGCTTAATAAGTATCAATCAGTAAATCAGATAAATCAAACTGCTAACCCCTCCCCCAACCCTTTCATGATCTATTGATCTATTGATCTATTCGATCTATTGATATCTATTGATCTATTGAATCCATTTGATCTATTGATCTATTGATCTATTGTAAGTCACACTCACTATTTTATATATCCTCTTGTCATGGTTTACATACACTAAAGCAGTAAATCAGTAAATCAAACCACATCCAACCACCCTCTTGATCCAGTCGGTGATCTTATTGATTCAAGTCATGTATTTTTACTAAAAATTGTCATGTTTTTACATTACACCAAAGCAGTAAATCAGTAATTCAGTAAATCAAACCACATCCCCTCACCTCCGCCTCATCCGTGATCAATTGATCTGTTGATCTATTGATTCAAGTTCATATTTTTTAAGTAAAATTGTCATGTTTTACATACCCTAAATCAGTTAATCAAGTAAATCAAAACCATCCACCCTACCCTCTACCTCCCCTCCCGCCCACCCTTCTGATGATCTATTTTATCTATGATTTAAGTCATATTTTCGAGTATCATTTGGAAAACATAACATAAAAATAAGTTCTTTATACACAAACCAACGAATATATATGCTATCGTAACAAAGTTTTAACATCAATTAAAGCTAACATTCATAACCTGAACTAGAATATAATTAATGTACAACGACAAACCTACTACAGCTGCTCGAAATAAACAGTCAACATTAACAAAGTTCCATACTTCACAGCAGTAAAGTAACAAAATACAAAATTCCCTACTTATCAAAGGTAAAGTAGTTAACAGGACATACAAAACTCAATCGCATCCCACTTTTTCCAACATACAAGCAACAGCTAAAGCAGTCCCATGTAACCAAATCCCTTAACAAAGTGACCATTCTATTAAAGATACCAACATCATAAACTATGAACTTACACTACATTCATCAAAGTGTCACTCATATCGAATATACATCATTTTGCAGCCCTGGAATAAACGTAGACACTTGCAAAATTCTCAAGCAAACCTAACATTACTCAGGAAAAAAAATAAACCTATGATCATATTTGAGAAATTGTCAAACGTTTTTTCTTAAAAAAAAAAAAAAACCCCACCCATATCATCAGTTAACACAGTTAATTATCTTACGGAAAAACTATAATTTCTTCTAATTAACCAGTTTAATTTCACATTGGTCATAGTAATATTTAACAAAAAACGTTACAGAAATTAAACATAGCCTAAACAAAATCTAACACTTACAAGGGGCGTCACACTTTTTTCAAAAGCATATCTCTAACATTATTAACGTTAATCTTACATTGACACAAGATAACATTGTGAGCAAAATATGAATCATAACCTTGTGCGATTATCATACAGACCAACGAATATAGCTAACCGTAAACAAAGTTTTCACATTAATAGATATTAATATTTAACAAAAATTTATCATAACCTTTACCTCAAACTATCATAATCCCCAACAAAATAATTGCAGGACCAAACAAAGTTTATCAAACATAACATAAAAAAAATAACAAAGTTTTATCCAAAACATAACACAAAAATAAGAGTAAGTTCTATTGTACATAAAATTTAAGTAAAGTGTAAATAGTTTACCGAATTTAAAGCAGATAAAATCAGTTAAATAAGTATAACAAAATCAAACCCACCCGTCCCCGATCAACCCACCCCTTCCCTTACCCACCCGTCCTGACCTTTTTGAATCTATTTGAATCTATGGATATCAGGTCACATATCGAGTATCATTTCGGATAAAACATAATACAAAAATAAGTTCTTTTTATACTTAACTAGAACGAAGATAATGCTAACGCTAACATTGTTTTAACATTACAAAATGCTATCCTAAAACTATCAGAACTAAAGAATATAATGCAACACATGGACAAAAAAAACACACCTTACGCATTTTGAATAACTACTAACATTAACAAAATTCCCAACTTAACAACATCAGTAAAGTCCCTAGCACAGCGTACAAAACTTAACCTATTCACACCTTTTTTAAACATATATCTCTAACATATCAAATGTTAATTTTTACATTAAAACACTATTGAGGTTTTGTCCGTCGCATTTCGAGTATCATTTCGGATAAACATTAGCACAAAATGAGTTCTTTATATTACTAACCATCGAATATATGCTAACATAAAAATGTTTTCATATTAATAAAGCTAAACCTATACGTATTATGAACTAAGAAAATAATTGACAACGACAACGACAAACCCTAACACAACTTACGCACGAAATAAAACGTAAAACATTTAAGCAATTTCCACACGTGTGAGACACCAGTAAGTAAAACTAGTTATAAAAAAAAAAAAAAAAAATTTAAACTGACGGAGTTGTAAAACGTAACTTGTCCTATATATTTTTTTGGATCATGTTTGGCACCCCTATAATATCAAAGCCATAAATGTACTGAATTATAAAATGATACTTTAATTACATTTATGAATATCTAATTTGAAAATTTAAAATAACGTAATTAAGATATATTTCATGAAAAATTGATTTTTCTTCCCCCTATAAGGCTTTCTACTTCATTTGTATAATTTATTCATGACCTTCCTTCCCTATTACTTCCTGAGTCATGAACAAAATGTAACCATCATACCAAACGAGCCTGAAAAAATACACACATTTTGCTGAATTTTAAATTTTATAGAAAAAAGAATAAACTGCTCAAAATTTCTTAAAGGTAAGGGCGTTTGCCTCTTTTGCATTTGTGCTTAACGCTCGATAAGAAAATGCTAAATCCAGTTTTTAGCACGAATTTCGGGCATAATCTCTCGGAAACGCGTATTTCTTACGTAATCGTTTTACAAACAATGTGGAACCAAGCTGTTTTTGATTGGATACCACAGTGGATTTTGAAATAATAAAACATAGTAAAGTAGGGGGGACAGTTATTAGTCTGTTAGCTTAATAAACTCAACTAACCATACTAATATGTAGAAGGGTGGGAGCCGGAGCCCGCCCAAATGTGAGGAACAGTACCTCCCATACAAAGGCGCGAATAAGGCTCTTATATAAATGGAGTAGCTGTTCTGCAGAGGCATACAAAAATTTCCCCGCAACCTGAACAGAACTACCTCTAATAAGATTTCCTTTAGAAGGCCACCTTAGCAACGCATTGTATATATAATGTCAGAGGTTATACCACTAAAGACATCATTTGATTGGTTTACTTTTATAAGACTAAGAATGTTTATGTTATTTCTCACAGGAAGATGACGTAGTATAGGAGCATTAACATGTACGAAGAACAATAGCGAAAAGATGTGTAGAGCGTGTATTTTGAGAAGGGCTTATTGTAGCAGATAAGCTGAGTTTCTATATATAAAAGCAGTTGACACCTCTTTACCGAATAGAGTTCGCTCGGGGTGACCCCACGGTGGAAATTTCCCATTCCAGATTCGAACAAGAATAGAATCGAGAAAGCTGAAGACAGGCAACTCTAGAAGGCCAAAAGAGAGAGCGCGAATTTGAAGTGAGTAGAAGAGTGGAGAGTGAGGTTCGTTCGGCATAAGAGTGAACCAGATGTTGAAGTACAGCCTGAGGAGATCGTCTGATGAAAAGTAGGAATTAAGTTTGGAGATTTAGAGCTGAACCTTGCAGGAAACGACACAGTATAAACAGTGTATAAGGAGGTGCACAAGAAAAGGTGCGGCTCCCATCAACCGACTCTCCTACTCAGAAATCGTCTCTTGATCGGAGTATGAAAACTAGACATTATGTCTGGTATAGGCAAAGAGAAGGTTTGAGGAATCCCAGATAGAGAATTGGTATCCTACTTAACGTGTGATATGCGTTAGTCGCAACGTCGTGCCCAAACGCCTCTCCAAAATCTATTTGCGGAATATGTTCAAGCGCCACACAAGCCAAGATCTTCACCTCTATATGGTCTCCTAAAAGGGTCAGTACAGACATGAGATCAGTTAGATATAAAAGATAGAGTATGTCACCGGTTTGATCTCGAACGTACTGAAAGCATACTGAGTGATCTGAAGGAATGGGATTAAATGAGACCATCAAGTATTGTTCCAGGAAATGAGAGTTAAGAAGATGTTTCCAAGTATTTTTGATAGCCTATAAAAGTGAGGAATGCTCTCGGGAGATAGTTTGAAGGACAGAGCGGCTGCCTTTGATCGCTCAAAGCGTGAAGATCGGATTTGGAACTTTCCACTCTCTCCAAGCACTGAGGAAAAGTTTAGCATTAAGACATAGAAGAGTAGACTTGAACAGTGAGAGGACATGCGCAGACACAGCCTTCAGTAGCACCACTCCCTCAAACACCGGAAGGAATGCCATCCAGGCCATAGCCTTCTCCTCGACGATACTCATAGATCTCAGGAACCAATGACATCAATTCAGCTCTATAAATCAACAGGTAAAGGACATGGGAAACCTGAGAGAAGAGTAGGAGGAGGGATGCTCACAATAATCGTTCCAGGGTTAGGAATGATGAAAATAAGGATAGGACCGAAGATGATTGGCCTTTTTCAGAAGGGATGTTAAGCAACCGAAACCGTCAGAAGTGTAATAAATTGGAGGAAAGCAGATTTACAAAAAAGTTAGGTAGAGATGTTTAATAGAACCGTCAGAGCGGATAATTTTTATCAGTAGGAGAACCAAGCAGATTGTTGCGACACTTTTCTTTTAGTGAAAGTGCGAATCTAGCCCTGTTCGAATATATCCTCATTAGCAACGTATTCCGATAGTCACAGAATGAAAATTAGGTAAGAGAATGATAGGAGAATGAGAGTTTTTCCTGTCCGATACGCTAATGTCTCTCTCCTGATAGAGCTACGAGCAACAATGCTCCATCGAACACATGAGGATTTTAATATAAAGTATTCTAGTTTAATGATGGAAATAAACAAAAACTGCTCATCCCATCGGTGATTACCGGCCCCCACCTTTTCATTTTCAGCAGTGATCGAGGCATCCCCCGAGTCAAAGCAGGATTATTCCTAAGAGTAGGTTACTCCAAAAAACAACACATTTTCCCAACATTAGCCCGAGATTTAAGTGCCAGAAATTACGTTTATAGGCATGGCTGGAGCTTCTGCTGAGAGAAAAAGTTTTATATCAAAGCAATACAATGATTGTGGTTCAAGACGTTACAATTAGGAGGACAGAAATGTGTGTGTAAATTATACACGAGAAGGAGTTGTGGCTGATAAAACATAAGTCAAGCGTATATCAAGAAATGGTTAATAGACGATTCTAGATATGTGTAGGTCCTTAATTATACTGTTCCAGATCTGATTTCAGATTTACTGAATGGTTTTTCTTGGTCTCTCCCTCCCGCCTCTTGTATCAGTGTGAGAGGACACCCAAATCTCAACTCAGTATGTGGAATGTCGTTGATAATCCCCTACAATAGAGGATCTCAGCATTTGGATGGGAAGAAGTAACAGTCTTCGTAAGAAAGTAGTAAGATAGTGCTCAACCAAGAACTGAACAATTGTTACCATTAGGAGGACAGCAGTAGCAGAATATCACAAGATATGATAGTAGTACAGCGAGAAAGATTCTTTAGCCCAGCAGAACATCAAAAGTTAGGAGATTCAAGATTCTCGAGACGTGTTACAGAAGTGTTTATGTTTATATAAGCACAGACACCACCATTTAGACGGAAGATCTATAGAAAATAGTTATTACGTTAGGAGATATTTAAGGGTCTATTTGAAGAGATGCCCTCTGGACTAGTTCGGGGACCTCAGACAATAAATAAAATGTTAGGTTGATGAGTCTCAGAACGGTGAATAATGCTCCAAACATTCATGATTTAGGCCACACAGGCCACGAACAGTTTGCAAAAGTCAATAAGAAAACCCACGCCTGCGCCCACCCTCACATCTACTCCAACCAGTCATTCAATCAGCCGCTTGCACAAACAAACGCACACAAGCTCTAATAGTTATAAAAATTTCACGTTTACTCAATCCACAAACACACACAACCCATACACACACCACAACTACACACACTTACAAAGCGATTGATACTAACAAGATTAGCCTAAAACTAATATTAACAACTAAAACCCAAATTAAATAATAATCACGATACTATGTATACTCCACATCAAAAACCATTAAAATTTAATGTGTTAAAATTACAGTAAGTATTTAAGGACGAATATGCAAACTAAAACCAATCGTAAAACATTATAACTGATAACTTAAAAAGAAAAAAAAACTTTTCCTTTTCGTTTTATGACTTAATCTCCAAAAATTCACGATGGAAAAGATTCGGCCGGGAATTCACATTTATTATATATAAAGAGTAGAGATACCATAGACACCAAGCAAAGAATAAACACTAAAATAGAGCTAGGAACACAATAAATCAAATGACCATGACTGAGTTAACTAAAAAAAAAATTAAACATACATTATTAAAACAAACAAAATTAAGAACATCAACACGCCACAATCACACAGCACGCGCGAGATAACATATATATATTAAAATTGCTGTTATACCAAAAATATAAATTTGCCAGAGTGCCTATATACTATGACACAACAAGTTGTGACCTTAATAACTACCAAATATGTTTTAATATTACACTGGAAATAAAAATTTGTCTCTATGCGGCTTTTTAAAAGAATGTTTTTTTTTAAACATAGAAATATTTTAACTGTAATTTCGTAAAGTTAATGCATGCAAAAGACTTATTTATATAGCGTACAATATTTCCTCCTCCTCTTTTTACATACACCTCTATATCGAATAGTGTATAAAATTTTATTAAAAAATAAACACTTTAAATTACACTATTTGGACTCCAGCCCTTGAGCTTAATTACGTATAAGAATTTTTCACTAAGAGAACAAACAAAGAGCACTTCCAAAACGATGCCCGTAATCAAGAGTGTATTTGATCTTAAATTGGACGTCAGGAAGCTGCAAGTAAAAGTATTGGCAGCTAAAAAATCACTGCGCTGTTGCAAACTAAAGAGGAGTATAAGAGCTGAAGGAGTTTAAAATATAAAAGCATCTCCACACTCAGTTTAAGTTACTAAGACGATAAAGGAAAATCATTTTAGTCGACTTTAAGGAACAGTTTTATAAAAGTGGACGGAGCTACCCAAGTACGAGCCAAAAGACTCCGCAACGATCATTGCTACATATCTATCGTTGAGTCTGTCAACTCAAACCGTTACGCTTTCAAAAACAGTATACAGGAGTAAACTATTCAGGTCCACGAGTGGACTTTTAAGGCGACTTTAAAATTGACAAAACTTCCCATAAAAATTAAAGAAAAATCAATGAAAATGGAAAAGTCTTAGTTTTCCTTCCTTCACATTAAAGGTAAATGAGGACTTTAAATTTGCATTGTGTTTTCTTGTTTTTCTAAGACCTAAGACTAGGTGTGCCGCGAATTTTTTTTAGAACAACAAGGGTGCCGCGCGGTGAAATAAGTTTGGGAACCCCTGCCCTAAAGCAGTTAAAATCAGTAAATTAGTAAATCAAATCATACCCTCCTTACCCCTTCCGTGATCTATTGATCTATTGATTTATTGATCTAATGATCTATTTAGATTCTACTTGATTCAAGATCATATTTTGTTACTAAAAATTGTTCATGTTTACATACACTAAACAGGTAAATCAGTAAATCAGAACATCAAACTTTTGCCCCCCTCACCCCTTCGCGTTGATCTATTTGATCTATTATCTATATTTTGATTCAAGTCATATTTTTTATACTTAAAAGTTGTCATGTTTTACATACACTAAAGCAGTAAATCAGTAAATCAAACTGCCCTCCACAACCCTTTCGTGATCTATTGATCTATTGATCTATTGATTCAAGTTCATCATTTTTTACTAAAATTGTCATGTTTTACATACACTAAAGCAGTAAATCAGTAAATCAGTAAATCAAACTGCCCTCCCCAACCCTTTCATGATCTATTGATCTATTGATCTATTGATCTATTGATCTATTGATCTATTGATCCATTGATCTATTGATCTATTGATCTATTGATTCAAGTCATATTTTTTACTAAAATTGTCAGGTTTTACATACACTAAAGCAGTAAATCAGTAAATCAAACCACCATCCAACCACCCTCTTGGCCAGTCGTGATCTATTGATTCAATTGATTCATGTCATTAACATAGATATATTTTTACTTAAAATTTGTCATGTTTTACATACACCAAAGCAGTAAATCAGTAAATCAGTAAATCAAACCACCATCCAACCACTCTCTTGGTCAGTCGTGATCTATTGATCTGTTGATCTATTGATTCAAGTCATATTTTTTAGTAAAATTGTCATGTTTTACATACCCTAAATCAGTAAATAAGTTAATCAAACCATCCACCCTACCCTCTACTCCCCTCCCCGCCCACCCTTCTATGATCTATTGATCTATTGATTTAAGTCATATTTCGAGTATCATTTTGGAAAAACATAACATAAAAATAAGTTCTTTATACACTAACCAACGAATATATGCTATCGTAACAAAGTTTTAACATCAATAAAGCTAGACATATCATAAACCCTGAACTAGGAGATATAATGTTTACAACGACAAACCCGTAAACATCCGTGCATGCTCGAATAAAACAGTCAACATTAACAAAGTTTCCATTACTTACCAGCCAGTAAAGTAAACAAAAATACAAAATTCCCATACTTATCAAAGGTAAGTAGTAAAACAGACATACAAAACTCAATCATCCCACTTTTCCAACATATCAGCAACAGCTAAAGCAGTATTATCTAACAAAATCCCTTAACAAAGTGACCATGCTATTAAAGATACCAACATCATAAACTATGAACTTACACTACATTCATCAAAGTGTCACTCATATCGAATATACATCATTTTGAACTATGAAATAAACGTAGACACTTGCAAAATCTCAAGCAAACACTAACATTACTCAGCAAAAAACTTAAACCTATTGCTTACGTTTCTACACGATGGCCATCATCACGTGTAACACAGTAATATCTTAACGAAACTTATTAATTTCTTCTAACAAACCAGTTTTAATTTCACATTGTCATTAGTAATATTTAACAAAAAAAGTAACAGAAAAAACATAGCCAAACACATCTAACACTTACAAGGGGCGTCACACTTTTTTCAAACATATCTCTAACATATTAACCGTTAATCTATACATTGACACAGTAACATTTAGCAAAAGATGTATCATAAAACCTTGTCTAATTATCATTACAGACCAACGAATATATGCTAACGTAACAAAGTTGTTTTACCTTATGCATAGTAAAATTTAACAAACATTTTATTATTCATAACCTTACCTAAATATCATTAATCCCCAACAAAAATTGCAAACATAACAAAGTTTTATCCAAAACATAACATAAAAAATAACAAGTTTTTCCAAACATAACATAAAAATAAGTTCTTTGAATAAAAATATCATAGTAAAGGGTAATAGTTTACCGAATTTAAAGCAGATAAATCAGTAAATCAGTAAATACAACCACCCTTCCCCTCCCACCCCTCCCTACCCACCCGTCCCTGACCTTTGGATCTATTGATCTAATGATTTCGGGGTCACATATCGAGAATCATTTCGATTAAAACATAATACAAAAATAATTCTTTTTTTATACTACCAACCCACGAATATTATGCTAAGCGTAACATCTCTTTTCGACAATTAATAAAGCTAACATAATCATTACCAGAAAACTAAAGAACTATACATCACAATGACAAAAAATAAACACACCTTACGCATGAATAAACTACAACATTACAACAACACCTACACAATGAAACAAACACACTAAAGTACCCTAGCACTAGCGTACCAAAAATACGTAACCTATTCACACTTTTTTAAGAAATATCTCTAACATAATCAATGTTAAATTTTACATTACACTATTGATTTACGTCGGCATTTCGAGTATCATCTTCAGTGGATTAAACTAGCCACAAAAAATGCGAGTTCATCTACTATACTAACCAGCGAATAAATTATTTGCTAGTATGTCAATTCTTTTTTCATTATAATTAAGCTAATAAACTATTATTCATGAATCTAAGAAAATAATGTACATAAAAATGTTTAACCTAACACAAAACTTTTAGGCGCCACGAATAACTACGTTACATTAACAAAGTTTCCACACTTAACACCAGTTAAAGAAACTAGTTAAAAAAAAAAAAAAAAAATTTAAACTGACGGAATCGTATGATAAAACTGATCCTACAATCTTTAGACCGATTTCAATTACACACACCTTTAACATCAAAACTAGTATTGCCCTGTATTATATAGGATACTTTTCATTACTTTTTAACTCCTATAATCCTAATTTTGGAAAATATTTTACGTAATTTCGTTTTATTAATGTGGTGAAATTTGATGTCTTCCCCTATAGTGCTTCATACTCTACTTGAGTATAAATTTACTTCTGTACCTCCTTTTCCCTATTACTCCAATAGAGTCAGACAAAATTGTAACCAATCTATATATCCACAACGAGCTCTGAAAAAATACACACATTTTGATTAAAATGAAATTTGTATGAAAAAAGAAAAAAACTGCTCCAAAAATTCATTCTATAGTAAAGGCGTTTTCGTTTTTTGTCATTTGGCTTTAACGCTCTCGATAAGAATAATGCTAATATGCCAAGTTTTAGCACGAATATTTCCGGCCATAATCGAACGCAGATTTATTAGCCTAACTAGATATATAACTATAAATCAACATCTGGTAAAAAACCAGCTAGTTTGACTTGAAACACGTGGATTTTGTAAATAGAACATAGGAAGGAAAAATAGAGTATAGAGAACAGTTTGTTTTTAAAAATTGATTAGCTATTGTGATGGAGTTGGACGATTTCGGAAAAAATCATTACAAGTAGAAATAAACGAGGAATTGTGTTCTGAAGATTTTAATATTCTTTTGTTGAGAATAATAATAAAAATGGGGGAAATATTATTGCCCTTTTTTTTCTTACTCTTAAGGCACTTACTAATCTTTGTAAAGTTACTCATTCCATCGATATCTATTCAAAAAATTTGCTAATTTTGTAAATAAATTTGATCTTCACCTGCAGTTATATTTAGATTGTTAAGTATTTTTAGCTTTTACCTCACTCAAAACTGTCTCTAAAAAAATAATTTTTCTAGCTTTGAAAAGACTCAGAATCATAACTTTTTCAATTCACAAGGAGAAGAAAAACCTACAGGGACTGGCTCTTAATGGGTGATCATCATAGCTTCACAACAAAAACGAAGGAAGTTATCAATCATTTTGTTGTTGATATCAAAATTAATCATTTTTATATGAATAAAATGTGATATATATTTTTTTTATTTTCAAATTACTATTAATGTTAACAATATTTCTGTCATCTTTATTTGAACGTAAAAGGATATATAAAAAAAAGATATATATATATATATATATGTACTATATATATAATACCTATAATATATATACTATATATATATATATATATATATATATATATTTATATATAATACTTAAATTAAAAATATATATATATAACTGTATATATACAATATCTATATATATAATATTATAATTATTAATATATATATATATATATATATAATATATATATAATAATTATATATACTGAGGTATATATATAAATATATATATATATTTATATATATATTTAATATATTTTTTTTAATAAAAAGTATCATATATTATGTTTAGATATATAGAACTACTATATTTTTATCATTATTTTACTAATATATATATATTATATATATAAATACTCACTTATATATATTATACCTCAATAATATATATATACTTAATATAGTTATAATATAATAATATATATATTTATTAAATATATAACTACTAATACTGGAATATATTTAAACATCATACTATATATATTATATTAATAATTATATGTTATTTCTAACCTCATTTAATATATATTAATCTACTTACCTTTCGTTACTATATAAGATACTATATATCATACATACTATAATATAATCAAATATATACCACATATAAATAAATACGTACATTATATATATAATAGTATATATTATATAATATTACTACTATATATATATTATATTATATATAGTGATATATATACTATAGATATATATATATATATATATATATATAATATATATATAATAATATATATATATATTATATAATAATTATATGTATAATATAACATAAGAATATGTTATTTATTATCTCTATTTCCTCATATATATACTATAAATATATAGTTATTAACTTTACTAAAAAATGAATATTAATAGTATAATATATATATATAATATATATTAATATATATATAATATATATATATATATATTATATATATATAATTATATATATATATATATAATTATATAAATATATATAATTAATATAATATATTTATATCAATATATATACTATAATATATATATACTACATATATAATAATAAATAACTAATAGTATATACTCACTTATAATATATAATATACTCCGTCCTAAATATATATATAGTATAGTATTAATATACCTAATATTAATCATATAATTATAGTATATATATAAATATACTAATATATATAGATATACTATATATTATATATTACTATCTATAGGCTATAGTGACTATACTATTAATATAATACTTAAACGCCTGAAAATTTTTTTGACTACGACCCTACATATATATATATTACTATGATATATAATAGTATCATATATATATATATATATATTAAATATTATATATATATTATATATATTACTATATATATATACTATATATATATATACTATATATATATAATATATATATTATATGTATATATAGTATATATATATACCTATATATATATAATAGTATATATATATACTACTATAATATATATATATATATCATATATATATATAATATATACTTATATATATAATGTTATTACACAGAGGCGGGCACGATCCGTTTACTCTGCTACTCCGTTACTAACGGAATCTAGTTTTTTGACGCTAACGGAAGTAACGGAATTCGTTACTTTTTCTTTTAATGTAACGCACCGATAAAGTTCGTTATTTTCCTCCGTACTTTTTAGTCATAATATATTCACATTTTTGTCTCGAACTTTCTATTGAATGTTGACTATCCTCAATTTGACCACCCCTCGCGTCCAAGATAAATAATCCCTATATAATCCAATTTAAGTATTATAATATATATATATTATTATTTAATATCTATATATATAATATATATATATATATACTATATATATATACCTATATATATATAATTTAGTGATAGTATAATTTATATATTAGTTATAGTGATTATAGTTATATATATATATATAATAATATCATAATACTAAATATATACTCAAGTACACAGACATTCCTAGAACCTGGCTAACAACACGCTCACAGTTCGTATAAAAATGGTGTAAGATATATATATACAATTAAATCTCCCTATGTATTGGAGTTTTAACGCAAGCCGCCAACCCTCGCAGGTTAGTATGCCAGACGCGTGGTTACCCACTACGCAGCAACGAGAGGCTCAAAACGCAAAAATGTCTACCATTTTTCTATGAAAGCACTTACTTAATATATCTTCATCAGACTCAAGAATTAAGGCCATTCAATCTTGACAGGACCTCTGGCACAGAGTCTCCCCGCTCCACTCGGGTCAAGGGTCCCCACAACAGAAGTGCCTACTCGAGGGAGCAAGTATTCAGTAACAAATTTAAAAAATACGCCTAACAAACGCTCACAGTTTCGTAAATTATTGGTGGTCTAAAGAACAATTTAAAATACTTCCCTCATATGAAAGGTTCGAAAGCCTTAGCGAGCCTACGCAGTAGTGATGCCCAATTAGTCGTGTTTCCAAACTAGCATCCTGATGACTAATGCTAAAAAGGAAAATCCTCATCGCATTTTCTTCGCTGACACACAGTATAACGTGATCGTGTCCAGAAAGAAATGACAGGCAATACAACTCTCACTCGATGGCTATGATAAAGAAAATCATCCACCGCATCCCAACTCGGGTCGAGTTGCGTCACCACAGGGTGGCACTTGACTCTACGGGGAAGCAACGCTGTTGTGCAGTAATACCAAAACATCTATAGAATATAAAACTAAATACGGAACAATATGCCTATTGGGTGCCTTTTGAATTGGTTTAAGACCTTTTAAAACTCCCCTTATTGGTGGTTTAACGAACACACTCCAGTCGACCATCTAATACCCTTCCTTATTCTTCGCAAGTTAGTAGGCCAAGCGTGTTACCACCCTGTGTGACCCTTGAAGCGACGTGGGGGCGGGGAGGATCTGCCGGAGGTCACTGTCAAGTACTGACATGCGTTATTCTTCTGGAAGATAGTAATCTTTCAAGAGGGAAAAACTGGTTATAGATTTCCTTTTTTTAGCCTCTCGTTGGTCCTTAGTGGTAACCACGCTTGGATACTATCTGCAGAGAAGTTAGGCAGTGTTCAGAAACCCCAATGTAAGTGGGCGAGTTTCGAATTGTTCCTCACCGATTTTAGACGAGGATACTGTAGTGATGCGCTTGTTGTTTAGCAGGTGATGCTAAATTTTGTTACATACTGATATCGTGTTGCCTCTCCTGTGAAAGTAGCGAGACCCTGTGTGACCCTTGACCCGAGTGGGGGACTGACGGTAAAGAGTCATGCCACTCTCTTCTACACTTCCTAATTCCTCATCCCTTCCCGCCTAAATAAGAAAATGCACCTAATGTACCCACAATGCAACTGCGCATTAGCGATTTTAGTTTTACAACATATATTCATTCTGACGTCATATCTAAAATATGATAATAACAAACGCTCACGGCATACTAACTGCAGAGTAGAGGCGAGAATGAAACGTTCCTGTGAATGTGTGTTTTAATTGTTACATAATGTACCCATCCAATAATATTACCTATACGTGAGCATTAAATGCCTACTACTTACGTAGCTACATTCTAATCATAATCATATTATATACAATATTGATATACCGCTAAATCACATAATCATTAATAAATACACATAATATACCTAATACTCTAATAATATTTATTTTATATCATATGATATAATATATATCAAATATTATATTATAATATATTAATATATAGAGATATTATATATATGGTTAAATTTTTAGGCTACGGAGCATCGTAGCCCGTCATTGACCACTCCCTCTAAAAATGGGACATATAATCAAAGAGAATTTTCAGGCGGATTTTAGACCGTAAATTCAATCTAAAACTGATAAGCTTTTCTTGCCCTCATAAACTCGCTTTTACTTATGTTTTGTTCAGTTTTTTTGTCTGTGACTGTCACGTCAATTCTTTCAAAACTTTCACCAATCTTTAATTGTGCTGGTGTTCATTTAAAGGGCCTATTCATGTGGAATTTTTTTCGAACATTGACTTCAAACTGAAATATGCATAACCTTATACGCAACTAAATATTATAATACAATCTAGAACCCTGAGTTCGATTTTATTTGTCTATTGTCTTTAGCTGCTCTCTCCAGACGAGTTTCCAATTTCCCACAACTCCATTATTTTTGGATTTGAAAAAGTCGATTCAAAATTTATCATGATTTTCTTTTCTACCTTCATTCGGAAATGAACCATTGCAAAATTTTCAGGCGCTTGTAGCAATCAGAGCAAGGATAACACTCTTTAATGTTTAGCATCATAGATAATGCGTTTTTGTATACTTCAAAGAAATTGTTTTTAAAAAACTTTCAAATTTTTTTTGATAACTGTAAACTGGTATAAAAGTCTCTAGTAATCCTATTATCCTATTGCATATACAAAAGAATATATAATAATACATATAATAAAATACGAGCTCATACTCTCTCTCTGATCCTTAACCATTTATGCGCCTAAAAATATATAGAGTTGAATTTTTTATGAGAGAGAGAGAAGAATAATAATTATTTCAATTTTTCCACTTTTTAAAATAACTTAAATGGTTTGACGAAATTGGCCAACACTAGCACAAAACTCAAAAATATCGAAAAATCCCTTTTGACTATTGTAAGTACAAAAGAGAAAAACGATTATCATTATCAATAGAAGTCATTAGAAATAAAAAAAATTCTTAAAGTTGATACGAAAAATAGTCAAAAACATGTATTTTGAAAAAATTGAAAATTTTGAAAGAATGACTACAATCACAGAAAAATAAACCAGAAAAACAACGTTTTAGAGAGCAATAAATGCATACAGTTTGGTGTATATAGGTCAAAATCGGCACTGAAAATTCCGAATTTTATGTCCATTTTATCAGGGGGACGTCGAAAATGGGCCCCTCAGCCCGAGTCCAAAATAATTGGACTCTTGTGCCTAATTAATTTAAGGCGGAACTGTGTCATTTAGAATATGAATAGGGACTTGGTGCTTTCGTAACTGAGGAAGATGAATGTGACTACGAAGTGTGGTTCAAGCTGGCATACCACTTCCTAAATCTGTCCCATAACATATGGGCCCGTCAGTAATGAAGAGCTGAGAGTGAATGATAATATTGTTGGCTTTGACTTGGCAGAACAGGAAATGGAGATTTTGATAAAGTCATTTAGTAAGGAGGTAGGAGGACTCATTGGTTATTGGCGGTACTATGGGGATAGAGCGAGGAAAATGAAGAATGGAAATCGCAGTAGATATGAATTGAATACCGT
>JABUQX010090054.1:7500-44762 GCA_015478945.1 Trachelipus rathkii | reverse complement strand
TATATATATTATTATATATTAGTATTATATATAAATACTATATATATATATATATAAATAATTATAATAATATATATAATATATATATATAGTAATATTATAATATATAAAGAATGATCTAAACAATTACAAATATTATTAGTCTTGTTGTGGTGAATATAAAAGTTTATTTTAGTATCTTTTATTAGTTTATTTAAAACATTTAAATTCTTTTCCTTAACGATCAGCTATTTATAAATCCCTTACATATATATATAATATATATATATATATATATAAATATATATATATATATAATATATATATATATATATATATAATTATAATATATAATATATATATTATATATATATATATATAATATATGTAATATATATTATATATTATTATATAATATATTATTATAAGATATAATATATTATAGTATCTAATAATGTAATATATATATAATTATATATATATATATATATATATTATAATAATATATATAATATATAGTGTGGTTTTGTAACAGTGGTTGCGAAGATGTTTAAAATTTTCTCGTTGTGGTAGTTGTGTAGTATCGGTTCGATTGCTTGAAAGGGAAAAAGTACCTTGAGGCCCGCTAAGATATTATTTTATGGTAGTGCAGAGTGTCACCTGACAACATAAAACATTCTGGACTGAACATAAATAACAAAATTGTCTTGGAACCTCGTATATCACTTACGGTTGCTAAGGGGCCTCAAAGAAGCTGGGAATTCTGTTCTGATTGCGTGAATATTTTTTCTTCTCTTCAGTTACTCCAGTTATATTAAGGGTCTTATCCGTCCTTCCTCTAGAACAGTCTTTTCTCAAAGTGGGCGATAACGCCCCCTTGTGGCGCTGGAGGCCTAAATGTGGGAGGTAAGGACTATAAAAAAAGGGGGCGGTTGAAAGTGGTTTACGGGTGCGAATGGACTGATTTGTAAGTTCATTTAATTAATAATACTTTAAAATTTACTGAAATTAAAACCTACCTACTACACAACATCGAATATTTAGTAATTTTAGTTCATATTTCTGCCCTGTTTGATTGTATAAATTTTAGTTTTTATACTAATATATTATATATATATATATATTATTATATATATATATATATATATATATATATATATATATATATATAATATATATATATATATATATATATATATATATATATATATATATTATAATATTAATATATATATAATATATATATATATATACTAAAAAGAGAAATCGTTTGCATGTTACCGAACGCTGCGACTTGCGGCTGTTTTTGAGTAAATTCGAACCTAATATCAACAAACTTGTTAAAAATCATCAGATTCATCCTTCACATTAGATTAGTTTTCAAATTAAAATTGATTATGCTTGTTTAAAATTAAAATTGATTATGTTTGTTTTAATTTGAATAAAACATATTCTTCAAGATATAAAGTTGCGTTTTAATTGCTCTCACTGGTAAAAAAGTCTCGTTTAGCACTGCAGCATAAATGCCAGACTAGAATGCTATAGCACACTATTGTTAAATTAATTAAAGTATATGAATGTCAATTGTTATTTTAAGTTTGTAAAGCTAAATACCACTTAAAAAAGCTGAAAAATAATTGATTTTAAAAGTGGGCGGTAGACGAAATAGGTTTGAGAACCCCTGTTTGGAGTATTTTCTCACATTTGGGTGGTTCCGGTGCCACCCTTCTTTTGGGTAGGGTTGAGGCTAAGGCTATAAGAAACTTATTAAACTGTCACGAAAAGTATACCTTGACCCCTATTATTCTCTGCGACGTGACATTTGGTGCACTATCTCTTTACTTTCAATAGATATTGCACGGGCAGGTGCTCGAGAGAATTGACCTCTCGCATTCTTCCACCACTGCGACCCTCTTAGCACAAGAAGTGCTTTACTTTCACATGAAATTGTGTGAATATTGGAGACTAAAGGATCACTCGTTGTGGTTCCTCCCTTTCTTCCAGTCACATCTGTTGTGTGGAATCTTTTGCCTTCATTCTGTTTTCCTGTCATAGATGACCGTTTCGTCTTAATTAAGGACCACGTCTTCGCCCACCTGAGGGAATTGCGTTAGGGCAAGGGTTTGCGTGGGTTTTACTTTCCTTTTTTTTTACTTACTCTTTTTGCCCCCTCCTTGAAAAAAGGCCCAGCCCGTGAGTGTGGTTTACCGTGTAATATATATATATATATATATTATATATATATATATATATATATATATATATAATATATATATAATATATATATATATATATATATATATATATATATATATATATATATATAATATATATATATATATATATATATATATATATATATATATATATTGAGAAATAGTTATAATAAAATTGGAAATCACGAGAATCATCGGTTGAATTGAAGAAGTGGGGGAGGGAGGAGGGGGAACATAGAATATAGCACAATATAGAACACACCCCTTTTCAGGCCTTACTCAGTTTCCTTTTCTTGTATAGACACGCAATGTTTCCAGTTTCGTGGCAACGGCGCCACAACGACAGACAAATATTTTAAGAGCGAGAAAGAGAGGGAAGAGGCAGAAACGGGGAGTGAAAGAGAGGGGAGAGGCAGAGAGGGGACGTGAAAGAGAGGAGAGAGACAGAGAGTGGGCGTGAAACAGAGGGAGAGAGTTGTGGGGAGGAAGAAACAGACAGGCTAGCTAATAGACAGTCAAATAACAGAGAAATATAATTCATTAAGTATAAACGTCATAATATTAGGCTAGGTTAGGTTAAGTTGTTAGGTTAGGTTAGGTTAGGTTAGGTTAGGTTAGGTTAGGTTAGGTTAGGTTAGGTTAGGTTAGGTTAGGTTTGTTAGGTTAGGTTAGTTAGGTTAGGTTAGGTTAGGTAAATAGGGTTAGAAAAAGTTAGGAAACGAAAAGTAACGAAAGGGGGTTGATCAAGTATCGAAAGGGGATTGACCAGGTAACAAAAGGGGGTTGACAAAGTAACATAACTGGGTTCCCCAAGTAACGAAATGGGGTTGACCAAGTAACGAAAGGGGGTTGTTCATGTAACAAAAGGGAGTTGACCAAGTGACGAAAGAGGGCTTACCAAGTAACGAAAGGGTATTGACCAAGTAACAAAAGGGGGGTTGACAAAGAAACATAACTGGTTTGATCAAGTAACGAAATGGGGTTGACCAAGTAACGAAAGAGGGTTGACCAAGTAACGAAAAGGGGTTGACTGAGTAACGAAAAGGGGTTGGCTAAGTAACGAAAGGGGATTGACAGCCTTCGTACAATTTTTTTGAGAAATTTAATAACCCTTTACATATACCCTGACAATGTCTTCCATTTTTAGGGTACTATCAAACCGAGGGAGAAATTCAACGCTGAATGGGCAGCAGAGAGATTCAAGAAATCCATGAGGGGCATTGGCACAGATGAGAAAATAATAATTAAAATGTTGATAACTCACGACAGTCTTCAGAGGGAAGAAATTGAGAGAAAGTTCAAAGCCATGTACGGAGATGTAAGTACTTTCAAAGCCATGTACAGAAAATTTCAACTTGTAAGTTAACATAAAGTTCTAGTAAAGTAGCGTTAATACACTTATTCTAAGAAGACTTTCAAATTGAAAATAAAATAATGACTGTAGAATTTTAACCAAACTTTTGAAAGTACTTACATCTCCGTACATGGCTTTGAAAGTACTTTCGGAGATTAAGTACTTTCAAAGCCACGTACGGAGATATAAGTACTTTCAAAGGCATGTACGGAGATGTAAGTACTTTTAAAGCCATGTACGAAGATGTAAGTACTTTCAAAAGTTTGGTTAAAGTCTGTAGTCATTATTTTACTTTCAATTTGCTAGTCATCTTGTGAATAGTGTATTAATTTACTATGTTAACTTTTCAAGTCGAAAGTTTTCTGCTTTCTTGGGGTGATGTTAGTACTGAGTCGTGAGAAGTTTTACTTTCAATAATACGATGGTCATTTTACTACAACTTTCAATTAATATAGAAGGTTTATATGACATAATAAAATGTTCTTATATATTAAAATTTGCAAATTAACCTTTCAAAATGTGAAAGTCCTATTTCAACCAATTTAATGTTAGAATAAAAATGTTGAAAAGTTATATACTTTCATAAAAACACTTTACTTCACTATGTCTTTATGTTAACTTTCAAGTTGTTTCTTTTTCTTGGGCTTAACGTTAGTACTGAAATACTGAGAAAGGTCTACTTTCATAATACGATGTCATTTTACTAGAACTTTCAATTAACTTTCAATTTTTGAAAGTCTGTATTCAACCAAATAAAGTTAGAAACTAATCTTTGAGTAAGTTTCACTTTCATGATAAGATGTTCTTTTAGTAGAACTTTCATTTTAACTTTCATTTCGAAAGTCCGACTTAAGGAGAACTATTGTTAGTTCAACAACGTTATGTTATTTATACTTTCATTATGAGACAAAATTTAACCAATAACTTTCAATAAACTTTCAAATTAAAAACACTTAGGAAAGTTACAAATTTTTAAAAAATTAAATTTTCTATTCTACTTTCCAATAACATCATAAACTTGTAAATTACTTTCAATAAACTTTCAAATTAAATGTACGTATGAAAGTTATAAATTATTAAAAAAATATTATTCACCGTACAGTTTCAACAAATTTGACGAAGTTTAAATTATTTTCATTATTTAAAATTGAAAGTTTCTATAATTAATTCTAGCCTCATTAAATAATATTTATTAATAAATTATTAATTAATTTTAAAATACATTACTAAAAATAAAATAAATAATATTAAACTTTAACTTTTACTTTCAATTAAAAGTAATTAATTTATAATTTATTTGAGTTATTTTATTACCAACTTTCCAGTAAACTTTATCAGTAAATATCGACTGCAATAATAATAATAATAATAATAATAATAATAATAATAATAATAATAATAATAATAATAATAATAATAATAATAATAATAATAATAATAATAAGGTATAATAATAATAATAATAATAATAATAATAATAATAATAATAATAATAATAAAGTAAAATTACCTGTGAAGCTACTTTTCTTAAATTAAACTGGCTCTTTCGTGTTTTTGGCTTTATATTTATTTAATAAACTTTCAAATCGTTTTCATTTCACTTAATAATAATAATAATAATAATAATAATAATAATAATAATAATAATAATTAATAATAATAATAATGAATAATAATAATAATGAATACATTATTCAAATAAATAATAATTAATAAATAATAATAATAATAATAAGGTTCATTTCTTTCAGGAATTAGTGGACTCGCTAAAATCAGAACTTGGCGGCCATTTTGAAAACGCAGTCGTGGCTTTGTTGAGCTCGAAGTATGACGTCCTTGTCAACGCCATCGAAGAATCCTTCAGGGTAAGCGAAGGAACTAAGGGTTTCTTAAGATCTTTCGAGGGTTGAGGGAAGGGACTAAGCGGTATTCTTTAGAACCTTCAGGGTAAAGGGAAGAGGCTAAGGGTATTCTTAGAATCCTTCAGGGTAAGCGAAGGAGCTAAGGGTATTATTAAGAATCCTTCAGGGTAAGCGAAGGGGCTAAGGGTATTATTAAGAATCCTTCAGAGTAAGAAAAAGGACTAAGGGAATTCTTAAATCTTCAGGGTGAGGGAGGACTATGGGCATTCTAGAATACTTCAGGGTAAGGAAGGGACCAGAGTTAATGTTAAGAATCCTTCATGTAAGGAAAAGGGACAGGTATTTCTTTAAGAATCCTTCAGGGTTAAGGGAAGGGACTAAGGTATTCTTAAGAATCTTCAGGGTAAGGGAAAGACTAAAGGTATTCTTAAAGAATCCTTCAGGGTAAGGAGGTTACTAAGATGATTGTTAAGAATCCTTCAGGGTAAAAGGAAGGGACTAAGGGTGTTCTTAAGACATCCCTTCAGGGTGAGGAAGGGACTAAGGGTATTCTTAAGAATCCTTCAGGGTAAGGTAAGGGACTAAGGGTATTCTTAAGCACCTTCATGGAAAGGGAAGAGGACATAGAGTATTCTTAAGGAAATCCTTTAGGGTTGACGGGCAAGGACAAAGGGTTATTCTTTAAGTTACCTTCAGGGTAAGGGAATTGGGACTAAGGAATTCTTCTTGCTTCTTTTATAAAATACCCATGCACAAGGTTAGAGAGACTACGTGAGAGGCCAATGGGACAGGGTTTTGACCCCTCGTCCGGATCCTAAGGTAGCATTACTTAGAATTAGTCCCATTCTTAGAATAGGGAAATGCTGTAGGTGTGTTATTTAATTAAAAAAAAAAAGGAATTAAGATTTATACTTTTTCCCTCGTAAATGATGTCACAAGGATTCAGATTCCCAAGTTAGTATCGCCAAGGTTAGTTCAACTTCATCTGATGTTAACGGGAACTTTTGATTTAAACGGAATTTAACTTCAGTGATATTTAAAACGGAATACAGGTAATTGGTTAAAATTTTATTTCTTCTCGTAACGATTGGTCAACAGGATCAATTCCCCAAGTCGTGTCGCCAAACGTTGATTATAAAAATAATAGTAAAAAAATGTTGATCATAAAGTCGATTCTTTGATTTGATGGAAAGAAACAAAAAATTTGGAAATTTATCATCTTTTCTTTCGTTATTAATTAAAAAAATAGCAATAACCTTATTTTATTATTTATTTATTGATTATTTATTTATTTATTTATTATTCAATATTTAATCTGCCAACACAAGTGCAAAATTCGATATGTTATTCTAAAAATAATTTGCAGTCAAATATGTTGCTATGTTGCCTTGTAAAATACATTCATAATCATAACCATAAGCGTCATTAAGTTGTATCATGTAAGACGTCGCAAAGGATAGAACAATAACACACCCTAAGGGGGTTCCGATTTCTTTTTGGACAAACCTGGGGAGCCTATTTATGTTTTAAAATATGATATGTTTTAAAATATAAGATAGGTTTTGAAATATAAGATAGGTTTTAAAATATAAGACATGTTTTAAAATGATATATTTTAAAATATAAGATGTTTTAAAACAAAAGATATGCTTTAAAATATAAGATAAAGAGATATATCACTTTATTGTACATCATAAGACGTATATAGAACAATAGATACATCTCTATGATTTCCAACGTAAGTCGTCGCACAAGATACACCACTCTGATGCACTTTAATTTTTAGCTCTGTTTTTACTCATTCTTCATTGCTTTTCTTTAAAAATATTGAATTTTATTCTTGATTTCATCAAAATTTCGGATGTGAGGCTATAAACCCTCTAGCCCCCCTCCACTGCATACGCCACGGAAACTAGCTAGAAGTGTCAAACAACTAGATATGTCTATGGTTATAATGTAAAGGCATTGCACTAGATACTAATTGATGGCAGCAGATGTCATTTTTTTCGCATCCGCGGATGCGGATGCGGATGCGGATGTTTTTTTTTAACATTTCGGATACTCCGCGGATGCGGATGCGGATGCGGTATGTTTGAATATATATATATATATATAGTATATATATATATATAGATATATATATATATATATATATATATAATACTATATATATAATAATTTATATATTATATATATATATATATATATATATAATATATCGAGTTTGAGCACAACTATTTAAATATAATTGTGTTACAGGTACGGGACGGGTGCGGACCCAACTCAAATGCACCCCACCAACCTCTTTTACCAACCTCCGCCCTTAATAAAAGATTTCTACAAATGGATTATATACTTATTGCACTAGTATTTGAAATCAAATATAGGAAGGTTGTTGCTTGAGGGAAACATCATATTCTTTTGCCTTTTCTGCAGATGAGTGTTTCTTTTTCATCATATATTAGCCCAGCATTGCTAAATATCTCTCACTTGGAACACTAGTTAGTAGGAGGACAGGTCAAGTATTTCCTTGCAAGTTTACCCAAGCGTGGGCTTGGTAAACATTTAGCTTAACTATCCACCAACTGACAGGATCATCATTTGTATCTAGTCTTTTTTTCTTGAGTTAGCTTCATATCATATTGCACTATATCTTTTGAAGGCAATGCGTGTGTTTAACTTCTTCACACTGCACGTGTAGAAATTCTTCCAGAAGAATCTGTTATGATTTTGACTTGTAGAAGGTTGTTCGGTTCTGTAGTTCGTGTTTTTTACCTTTTAATGCGTGGCGAATTAATTAGGACTGTTTGGATTGAAGTTTTTTCAACCACAACACAAAGTGACCGATTTATGTTTCTAATATTGTTACAAAAAAAAACTTTGCCTTTATACGGGGCATCTAAGTAAATCGCATAGTATGCCAAGGTCATAATTTCCACCAAACCAAAGCGTTTTTCACCTTTAGTTTAATTATATCTTTCATATCTTTTTAAATCATCATCCAAGTTTCACTTAAAGCATGGTTCAAAAATCCTTCTTTAGCTGTTCGGATTAATAGGTCCATTACATCGGAGACAAAAAAACTGCAGAGGGGAGCCCTGATTTTTTTTGGTAATTTCTAAAAAGGGTCAATAGGTTAATGCAATGTGATATGATGTCATTTCCACATTAGTAAGAATGTTAAACTTGGAATACGAACTGGCATACGAAGAAAGAGTTCTTTAGCAATACCAATTCTTTCCAATCATCATATGAAGCTGTATAATTCAGCGATGTCAGTCTTTATAAACAGATTGATCTGAACATAATGAGGATTTTCCTATTTAATTTTGATTTCATCAGAAATTCCTTGGTGTGGAGGACTAAGTCTCTCAACCACTCCATCTGCATACGCCACTGCTTCTGATTGTATTACATAGATAAAAAACAATACGATAATATCTATGGTTTATAATGTAAGGCATTTGCACTGGATAACTCGCAATGCAGCAGATGTCAATTTTTTCGAATCCGCGGATGCGGATGCGGACTGTGGACACATATTACTAAAATTTAAGCAGTGTATCCACAAAGAAGAAATATAGACTTTTCTTTAATATATATATATATTATATATACTATACCTATATATATATAATATATATATTAATACTATATATATATATATATATATAGATATATATATATATATATATATATATATATATATATATATATATATATATAAAGCATTCATATATTATATATATTTTATATATCGGTTTTAGCCACAATCTATAATATAATTGTTACCAGGTACGGGACGGCGGGACCCAACTCAAATGCACCCCACCAACCTCTTTCCCAACCTCCCGCCCTTAATAAAAGATTTTACAATGGATTATATACTTATTGCACTAGTACTGAAATTCAAATATAGGAAGGTTTTTTGCTTGCAGAAACATCAATTTTTCTGCCTTTTTCTGCAGAGAGCTTGTTCTATTTTCATTCATATATTAACGAGCATTGCCTAAATACTCTCTCACTTGAACATAATAAGTTTTGGAGGACAGGCTCAAGTATTCCTTGCAAGGTTTACCCAAGCGTGGGATAAAACATTTAGCTTAACATTTCCACCAACTGACAGGTACATCATTTGTATTAGTCTTTTTTTCTTGGTGATAGCTTTCAATCATCTTGCACTATATCTTTTGACAATTCGCGGTTGTGTTTCTTCATCACTACTGCACTGTAGAAATTCTTCCAGTGAATCGTTATTGACACTCCTTACTTGTAGAAGGTGTCGGTTCTGTAGATTTATTTCGTTTTTTTCCTTTTAAATGGTGGCGAATTAATAGGACTGTTTGGCATTGAAGTTTTTCAACCAAAAGAACAAAACAACAAAAAAGCCCACACACCCCAACATCATAAACCAAAACAACCCGGCACAACCACCCACAAGCAAACAAAACAAAACCAAAACACAAAAGTGACGATTTAACTTGTTCTCAATATTGTTACAAAAAACTTGCCTTATACGAAGGGAATCTAATGGTAAAATCGCAATAGTATGAAGCGTCATTAATTCCACAAAACAAAGCGTTATTCTAGCTCGTCTTTAATTATATCTTTCATTCCTTTTAAATCGTCATCATTTTCATTACATTCGAAGATGGTTCAAAATCCTTCTTTAGCGTTGAGATTGATGGTATTACATCGGAAGACAGAAACTGTAGAAGGGCTGATTTTTTTTGGTAATTCTTAAGTGGTTTTCAATTAGTGTCGTGCAATGTGATATGATGTCATTTCCACATTAGTAAGAATTGTTAACTTTGGAAATCACGACCACTGGCATTACGACAGAAAGAGGTTCTATATGAGCAAACCATTCTTTCCATCATCAATATGAAGTTGTACTATTCCAGCGAGTTTGAATGTTTTTGATAACATATTGGAAAATGAATATCAAAAATTTTGAATTTTTTTGATTTCATCAGAATTCCTTGGTGTGGCAGGCAAGGAGCTATAGTTCTCTCAACCACTCCACTGCATACGCCACTGCTCTGATGTATTACATTAAGATAAAAAAAACAAATAGATATATCTCAGTGGTTATAATGTAAGGGGCATTGCACTAGATACTAATGATGCAGCAATGTCAAATTTTTTTTCGCCTCCGCGGCATGCGGATGCGGATGTTTGATTTTTTTACTATCCGCGGAATGCGGATGCGGAATGCGGATGTTGGATATATATTATATATATATATATATATATACTATAAATATATATAATAGAATAATATATATATATATATATATATATATATATATATATTATATATATAGTATATATATATCAATATCGATTTTAGCCACAATCTATTAATATAATTGTGTTACCAAGGTGACGGGACGGGACCCAACTCAAATTCACCCCACCAACCTCTTCTCCAACCTCCGCCCTTAATAAAAGATTTTACAATGGATCATAGTTTACTTATTGCACTCCAGTACTGAAATTCAATAAAATCAAATTATAGGAAGGTTGTTGCTTGAGAAAACCATCCACATATTTCTACATTATTATATTTGTTTCTATTTTCATTCATAATTAACCGAGCATGGCTAAATACTCTGTCACTATGGAACATAATAAGTTGGAGAACAGGTCAAGTATTTTCTTGCAATTACTCAAGCGTGGGGTAAACATTTTAGAACTTAACATTCCACCAAACCGAGCAGGAATCCCGATTCATTTGTATCTAGTCTTTTTTTTGTTGATAGGTTTTCTATCATTTGCACTATATCTTTTTGACAAATGCGGATGTGTTTCTTCATCGAACAATACAATGCACAATGGTTAGAAATTTTCCAGTGAATCTGTTAATCTGTTATTGATTTTACTTGTAGAAGGTGTCGGTTCTGTAGTTTATTCGTGTTTTTTTCCTTTTAATTCGTGGCGAAATTAATAGACTGTTGGATATGAAGTTTTTTCAACTGAATCACAAAGTGACGATTTAACTTGTTCTAATATTGTTACAACCAAAAACTTGCCTTTATACGGGGATCTAAGTAAGTCTCCACAACCCTGATATGAAGGTCATTAATTTCACAAAACCAAAGCGCCTCAATATTCTAAGCTCTAGTTTAATTATATTCTTTCATTCTTTTTAAGATCATCATCATTTTCACTTAAAGATGGTTAAACAACCAATGCCTTCTCTTAGCGTTGAGATTACTGGTATTACATCGGAGACAAAAACTGTAAGAAGGGCTGATTTTTTTTGGTAATAATCATTACTATTTTTGAAATACTTTTTGTAAACGGCATCATAGATTTGTCATTTCCACCATTAAGTAGAATGTTAACTTTGGATATACGAACTGCGTTTTAAACGAAAAGAAAAAAAAAGAGGTTCTTCATCACCTTCTTTCCATCATTCATATGAAGTGTACTTATTCCAGCGAGTTGGAGATGTCTATTGATAACAATTTTGATGATGGAATATCAAAATTTATTGATTTTATTTGATTTCATCAGAATTCGGTGTGGGAGGAACGCTATAGATTCCCTAAACTCAACCCTCCAGCCTGCATACGCCACTGCCTCACTGATGTATTACAATAAGATAAAAAACAATTAAGATAATATCTATGAGCCTATATAAATGTAACTGGGCACTTCGCACTTAGATAACATAATGGACGCCTGAAACAGAGTCATTACTACTAATTTTCGCATCCGCGGATGCGGATGCGGTATGCGGATGCCTCAAATTGATCCATATTACACCCCACTCCCGCAGAATGACGGATGCGGCAATGGCGGATGTATTGATATACCCAGCACATACTTACCCACCACTGAAATCAACTATAACCCATATCATAATAGCTATACTAACACAATCCAACTATATACTATATTATAATATATTTATATTACAATACTAAACTCAATACTAAAGCAACATACACCAACTATATATTATGATGATATTTAATCACTATAATTATAAATAAGTATATATAATAATATGTAATATAAAAAATAATAATATATATATCGAGTTTAAGCCTACAATTATTAAAAAAAATAAGATATATAAGAAGATTAACCATAAGGTACGGGACGTGGACCCAACTCTTTGGCACCCCACCAACCTCTTTCCCCAACCTCCGCCCATTAATAAAAGATTTATTACAAAATGGGAATTAGAAATAAATATACTATATATGCACTGAAAAAGTATCTGAAATTCAAATATAGGAGGTTGTGCTTTGAGAAGAAACATCAATATTTTCTGCCCTTTTTCATGCAGGAAGAGTGTTGATCTAATTTTCAAATACAATATAATTTAACCAAAAGGCAATTGCTAAAAATCACTACTACACACTTGGAAGAAGCTGTATAAATAAGTGGAGGACAGCGTCAAGTATTTCCTTGCAAGTTTACCAATGCGTGGGTAAACATTTTGCTTAACATTCCACAACTGACAGGATCTCATTTGTATCTAGTCTTTTTCTTGGTGATACTTTTCAATCATTTGCACTATATCTTTTGACAATGCGTGTGTTTCTTCATCACTACTGCCACGTAGAAATTCTTCCAGTGATCGTTATTGATTACTTTGAGAAAGGTGTCGGTTCTGTAGGTTTCGTGGTTTTTTTCCTATTTAATGCGTGGCGAATTAATAGACTGTTTGGATTGAAGTTTTCAACCACAACACAAAGTGACGATTTAACTGTGTTCTAATATTGTTACAAAAAAACTTGCCTTTTATACTGGGTGATCTAAGTTGAATCTAAGTAAGTTGCAAGGTCATTAATTTCCACAAAAAAAAAAATCGTTTATTCTAGCTCTAGTTTAATTATATCTTTCATTCTTTTTAAATCATCATCATTTTCATTTGAAGATGGTTCAAAATCCTTCTTTAGCGTTGAGATTAATGGTATTACATCGGAGACAAAAACTGCAGAGGGCTGATATTTTTTTGAGTAATTCTTAAAGTGGTTTCAATGAGCTAATGCAATGTGATATTGATGTCATTATCCACATTAGTAAGAAATGTTAACTTTGGAATACGAAATGGCGTAGAAAGAAAGAGGTTCTTTGAGCAATTACATTCTTTCCATCATCATATGAAAAAAGCTGTAATATTACAAGCGAGTTGGAATGTCTATTGATAACATTTTCGGATATAAAGGAATCATCAAGCCGTTTTGAATGCCTTCAACTCATTTTAATTTTATTTTATTTTTCAGAATTTCTATCTTAAGTATTTTTATTTTAAAAAATTCTTTATCAAATCTCGACAATAAACATCCGCGCATAACATTCCGCAAGGCCAAAGCCGGATGCGGATGCTGGTATGTACCGCAGTCACTACTAGATACATATCACTCTGCTGAGTTACAGAAGACATAAAAAAGTAGATACATCTCTATGATTTACCATGTAAGATATATTTATAGAGATATATTTTCTGTTGTACTATGTACATAAGACATGCTACAATAGATACATCTCTATAGTTTATAATGTAAGATATTGCACAAGAGATGGATCGCCCTGCTGTATTACATAAGACAAAGAACAGTAGATACATCACTATGCTATACATGTAAGATCTTCTGCTGTACTTCATAAGACATAGTACAATAGCAACATCTCTATGTTTAACAATGTAAGACACTACACAAGAGATACATCGCTCTGAAGTACTACAAAAGACAGAAAAATAAATAAATCTCTAAGTATTGCAATGTAAGACATCTTACAAGAGATAAATAAATCACTGACATATCATGCAAAACATAACAAAGAGGCTTTTTCATCCTTTTAAATATTATTCAACAAAATAAGGAAGTAGCTCAAAGAGTATCACACAATACAGAAAGAAATACAAGGGTTTAAGGCATATAGCACACAATTATACAATTGAGTATATCAGAAGCAAATAGGAAGCAACAAAGAGCTCTTTTTGAGAAAAATGATTGCGAAAATTGATGTTATTTAGTATAGTGTAAGGAAATAAACAAGGCCCACCAACTCTGAGAACATGCCAACTATACCACATATATCTATTTGTCTATAAACAGTTTGATAGTTGATGTGTCCCCCAATTAACTTACCTAAATTTTTGCAACTTATACTTACACCACTTTGCCTTTCACACCACCAATTGTAATAATACAACATAAATTAGCATTATTAGCATAAAATAATAAATAACTTTATAAAACATTAAGAAAAAGTCCCATTAAAAAATGACAAAGATTTTTTTCAATTCTTTTCTTTAAAAAAAAAATTTGGTGGAGCTATTTTACTAAGAGTAAATGTATCTTTTTTGCGTTGAAAATTACGTTGTGATATTTTTGTATACAACAATTACAGTTACAATGATTCAACCAATATATATATATATATAAATATACAATACAGTACAGTAATGTATATTGTACTGTAAATAAATATACAATATTTGTAGTACAATATACAGTACTATAATGTGTAGTATATACGATACTATAACTAAATATTAAATTAAAATTCAACAATAAACTATACTTAATTAATACAAATACAAAATATAAATCTTATTTAGCCAAACAATGATAAGAACTTATAATTATACATATCAAATCATTGAAATGTGTTTCTAAAATTAAATACATATTATTTATTTACTTATTTATTTATTTATTTATTTATTTATTTATTTATTTATATATTTATTTTGCTTTATTTCAGTTGGTCGGCTCCGATGCACAGACATTGACAGAAGTATTATGTTGTCGCGATGCGGAAAGTATTAAAAGTCTTTGCTGGTGGTACGAAAATAGTAAGAGCGACTACCACTACTATTATTACTATTATTATTATTATTATTATTATTATTATTATTATTATTATTATTATTATTATTATTATTATTATTATTATTATTATTATTATTATTATTATTATTATTATTATTATTTTGAAATTATTATTATTATTATTATTATTATTTTTGAAATTATTTTAATTATTATTATTTGTGAAATTATATTATTATTATTATTATTATTATTATTATTATTTTTATTATTACATATTGGTTATTATTATGATATTATTATATTATTATTATTATTACACACACACACACACACACACACACACACACACATACACACATACATACATAATAATAATAATAATAATAATAATAATAATAATAATAATAATAATAATAATGGTGCTTAACTGGATTTTTTTTATATAGATTTTGGTCAAAGTTTAGAAGATGCAATTGACTCAAATCTGTCCTCGGATTTTCGACGATTGATAAGTAGTCTGGTATGTTCTGACAGAGCTTCTGAAGAAGAGGAGGTCGATGAGGACATTGTTAAGGACGACGCACAGGTAAGAGCTTCTCAATAAAAATACTCAGGAAGGGACTTAATTAAAACTGACGAGAGTGTTAGAGTTTATATTGGGCTTTTTAATATTGATGAGAAGGATGTGTGAAGACTCACCGTTAGGAGCCTTCTCTTGAGGGGAGCATTTGGTAGAGTACATGAGATGAGAGAATCTTAATGATGAGAGTGTGAGAGAGGATACATATATTAGGACCATTTTTAATTTGTTGAGAAGAAAGTTAGAAGACGTACAAGTAGGAGCATCTGTATGAGGAAAGCAGTAGGTAGGTAGGGCGTGTAAGTTAAACCTTTCTAATCTGAATTAAAACTGACGATGAGAGTGTTAGAGAAGTTATAACGGCAGGACCTTTTTTAATATTGATGAGAAAGATTTGAAAGAACTCACCATTAGGAGCCTCTTCATGAGGTAAACATTAGGTTGACATTGAACATTGACAAGGAGGACACTAGAAATGTCGCAATGGAAAAACATTTTAACATTGATGAGGAGAGAATACGAGAGGTGGTAAAGGAGGGACATTTTAATTTGATAATGAGCCCATTAGGTTTTATGTATTTTGATGACGAGCTCATTAATTAGGACACAAATAATGGGCATTTTAACATTGATGGGAGGACATTTAAGAAGGAAGTGCCTCTTAACATTAATGAGCTGAATATTAGATGAGCATTGATTAAAAATGCATCATTAGTAAAGATCAAAACGAAGAATTCTTGGCATTTTAATATTGATGAAAAATATATTAAAGAAGAACATTAAAGAGAACAATTAAAGAAGAACATTAAAAAGAGCAATTAAAGAAGAACATTAATGAGAACAATTAAAGAAGGACATTGAAGAGAACAATTAAAGAACATCATTAAAGAGATCAATTAATGAACATTAAAGAGAACTATTAAAGAAGATCATTAAAGAGAACAATTAAAGAAGAACAATAAAAAGAGCAATTAAAGAAGAACATTAAAGAGAACAATTAAAGAACCACATTACTGAGGACAATTAAAAAAGAACATTAAAGAAAACAATTAAAGAAGAACATTAATGAGAACAATTAAAGAAGAGTAAATGGACATTGGTGAGATCATCAAAGGATTAAAAAGGACATTTTAGCACTGATTAATTGAACATTGGAGAAAGAAAAGGATATACCTTTAAATATTGATGAGAAGAGTATTTGGGATGATGATAAAGGATATATAATTTTAACACTACTAAGAAGAGTATTCGGTGGGGGGGGGATGAGCGCATAGAAAGGATCTTTTAACATTAATGAGGAAGGTGTTAGAGATAATGCCAAGGAAGGGTCTTAGAAAACTAATGAGTTGAACATTGGAGAGAAAGAGTGCGCAAAGGAAGGACTTTTGAACATTAATGAGGGGAGCATTAGTGAGGACGCAAACGAAGGTCACCATTGAGGATACAAAAGAAGGATTATTATTTTAACATTGGTGAGGAGAGTTTTAATGAGGGTGCACTAAAAAGGCTTTAAAACACTGATGAGTTGAATTAGCATTGATGAGAGGAGCATTGTTGATGAAGGAAAGGAAGGAGGATCTTTAATATTGATGATGAGAGTATTAGAAAGGATGCAAAGGATGAGTTGAATGATAAGAGCTAAGGAAGAATTCTTAACATTAATGAGCAGAGCTTTAGAAATGATACAAAAGTAGGATTTTTAGCACTAATGAGGAGAGTATTAGGGAAGGCGCAAAGGAAGCAGGACCTTTTAACATGATGAAAAGAACATTAATAATGAAGCAAGTAAAGGTCACTTTAATATTGATGAGAAGGGCATTAGATAGGATGAAGTAGAAGAATAATTTAACAATGAAAAGATCATTATTTCTTATGGAAAATAATCTTTTAACGTTGACAAGGTGCTCATTACGTAGAGCGCAAAGGAACTGGGATTTTTAAACATTAATGAGAAGAGCATTAGTGAGGACACAAATAAAGGCTATTTTAACAAATATGAGAACATCTGAAAGAAACAGAATTGTAACCCCCATAATAAGGATGAGTATAATGATAGAAAGAGCTTAAAATATCATAAACAAAATTCTGTCATAGTCTATTCCCTCCCAATAAATTTCTCTACAAGGTTATTGACTCCTTATATAATAACTGTTAATAATAGCAGCATCATGCAATATATAAATATAAATTTTAGTGATATTTTTCATTATTTTATTATTCATACAATAAAAATCATGAAAGTTTATTAAAGTACTGTTTATTACACAATAAAATAAGTAAAAAAGAGAATTATATATATATATATATATATATACATATAAATATATAAAAAATATATAAATATATATATATATATATATATATATATATATATATATATATATATATATATATATATATATATATATCATATCCCTAGAATCTATACGATGCTGGAATAGGGAAGAACTTCGGAACTGACGAGGATGTGTTCGTCCACATCCTCAACAATCGCTCCTATTCTCATCTCCTGCGGGTCTTCGATGTTTACGAAGATTTTAGTAATGAACCCATTGAAACGAGTATCGATTCCGAATTCAGTGGCGATATTAAGGAAGGACTCTTAGCAGTTGGTAAGGATTTGGAGGTGTTTGGTTACCCCCTTCCCCTCGGTACGATGCAATCGTTTGGGTCTGATTTGCAGGGTAGTTAACCCCCAATATACAACACAATCTGGTTGGACCATTCTGTTTGTACTATGCAGATCGGGTGGTTTGTATGGTTGTTAATATACAACACAATCTGCTTGGACCATTCTGTTTGTACTATGCAGATCGGAAGGTTTGTAGGGTTGCTAAAAGCTAATTTAATGACGGGAGGTTTGGCCAAGTGGATTACACGACCTCCCGACCTCCCGACCTCCCGACCTCCCGACCTCCCGACCTCTCAACCTCCCGAACTCCCGACCTCAAGTTGAGTCATGTTTAGGACGGTTGGGAAAGTTAACCATCATTCTAGCTTCTAGTTTCTAGCTTCTAGTGTGGTTCATGCCATCATTATAGCTTCTAGTTTTTACCAAATAAGTTCGATTCATGGAAAATATCCTTAAGCATTTATAAAAAGTTTCTAAAATCTAATGGTTCTAGTTCAGTGAGGATACTATTTATATAACTAATTTTTAATGTTTACTTTTCAGCTCTCCATTTTCTTTTTCGTATCGGCGCATTCATAGTAAATACAAAGACAGCGAAATCTAGATTTTTTGGTGATCTAGAAATTAAAGCTGCTCAGATATTTGTTTTTCTAGCTTAGTGAATCATCCTACTGCTATTTTGTGTCACGTGGAGAGTAACACACGATTTCATCATTTAAGCTTCCTGCACACGATACAATCTATAGGTTAGGTGATGGAGAAGTCGAGTGCTGCTCTCAACACGACCAAACCTGGCAGCAGGTTGACTCGTTCCACTACGAAGACACGTCTTTTTCCTCAACCAGTATTTAAATAGAACTATACGCAAATAGTCAACAGGAAAATGGGAAGACAATTGTAAAAAAAAAAAAAATCTGGTTATTTAGAGTTTCTCTAACGAATCCAACAAAACTTAACTTAACCTAACCTAACCTAACCTAACCTAACCTAACCTAACCTAACCTAACCTAACCTAACCTAACCTAACCTAGCCTAACATAACATAACCTAACCTAACATAACCTAACCTAACCTAACCTAACCTAACAACTTAACTTAACCTAACCTAACCTAACCTAACTTAACCTAACCTAGCCTAACAACTTAACATAACCTAACCTAACCTAACCTAACCTAACCTAACCTAACCTAACCTAACATAACCTAACCTAACCTAACCTAACCTAACCTAATAACTTAACCTAAAGTAACCTAACCTAACGTAACCTAACCTATCCTAACGATAGTCCCCATTTAACAATCTAACACACCACCAAATTTGCATTGTATATAGCGTTGGAGCTGGATTCAGAAAACCAACCGTTCAACACCAATTACGTTGTCCCCTTAAGTCTACAAATCAACCGCTCTGCAGGGTCCAGGATGATTGAACCCTGTAGATTGCTGTCATTTTTTAGAGATTTTAGATTTGGCCACTATTCGATTCACATAGTGTACAACATTATTATTATTATTATTATTATTATTATTATTATTATTATTATTATTATTATTATTATTATTATTATTATTATTATTATTATTATTATTATTATTATTATTATTATTATTATTATTATTATTATTATTATTATTATTATTATTATTATTATTATTATTATTATTATTATTATTATTATTATTATTATTATTATTATTATTATTATTATTAAATTAGATTTTAAGATTATTTAAGGTCAGATTCCTCTAAAAATTGCTGTTATTAATAATCTAAATTTTAATATTACAAATAGATTAATTTTAAATTAATTTACGTTGGTTTCAAATTTCCCAACTTTGAGAATATCATTGTAATATTGTAATAAAATAGCAAGCTTAATATTTTCTTGCTGGATAAATTAGACTAAGTTAGCTAGGATTAAGTTAGAATAACCCATCTCAACTAAGTTAATATTAAATATAATATAAGAATAATTAAAATAATGTTATGAGCATATGCAATTATATATAATTTGTTACGCGGTGATTGTGTTTCCTAAATATTTTACAATCGTAAGGCCATATGCTTCATTCTCCAAATTTTTTCATTAAACCGGATTATTATTATTATTATTATTATTATTATTATTATTATTATTATTATTATTATTATTATTATTATTATTATTATTATTATTAATAATAATAATAATAATAATAATAATAATAATAATAATAATAATAATAATAATAATAATAATAATAATAATAATAATAATAATAATAATAAAATAACTAAATAATAAAATAATAATAATAATATGTGTGTCATAATGATAATAATAATAATAAATATTTAATGCAATAATAATAATTAATAATAATAATAATAATAATAATAATAATAATAATAATAATAATAATAATAATAATTAGAAGAAAAAGAAGAAGAAGAAGAAGAAGAAGAAGAAGAAGAAGAAGAAGAAGAAGAAGAAGAAGAAGAAGAAGAAGAAGAAGAAGAAGAAGAAGAAGAAGAAGAAAGAAGAAGAAGAAGAAGAAGAAGAAGAAAGAAGAAGAAGAAGAAAGAAGAAGAAGAAGAAGAAGAAGAAGAAGAAGAAGAAGAAGAAGAAGAAGAAGAAGAAGAAGAAGAAGAAGAAGAAGAAGAAGAAGAAGAAGAAGAAGAAGAAGAAGAAGAAGAAGAAGAAGAAGAAGAAGAAGAAGAGCCAAAATAAATTGGCCAAACTTAAACTGATTTGCGTCAGGTATATCCCATTTGCGTCAAAAGCATAATAATAATAATAATAATAACAATAATAATAATAATAATAATAATAATAATAATAATAATAATAATAATAATAATAATAATAATAATAATAATAATAATAATAATAATAATAATAATAATAATAATAATAATAATAATAATAATAATAATAATAATAATAATAATAATAATAATAATAATAATAATATGACTACTTTATACAAGAAAAAATAATTCAAAAGTTTAAATTTAAATATTATCAATTAAATTATATCATTATTTTACAACTATTATTAATTATTATTAATTATTTATTATTAATTTAGTCTGTACCTAGTTTTATTATTTTAATTGTCTGTACTATTAAATTAAAGGATAAATATTGCGTGTTTTTATATTTTATGGTCAAATAACTTAGATTAAAACTAAAGTTAATGTTGGACTGTAAAATTAATAAATGTAAACATGTTTTTATTTTACAGTTGGACTGTAAAATAAATAAATGTAAACACATGTATTTATTTTACAGTCAGATAATATAGATTCAAACTAAAGTTAATGTAGGACTGTAAAATAAATAAATGTAAACACATGTTTTTATTTTACAGCTGGACTGTAAAATAAATACATGTAAACACATGTATTTATTTTACAGACAGAGATTTTTGATACAAACTAAAATATATTTTCTGTGATAGTGTTTTTGTTTATTTGTGTTTTGCAGTCAAGAAATTTAAGTACAGACTAATGTGATTTTTCTAAAATAATGTTAATGTCTTTTTGTTTTTTTACAGTCACAGAATGTAGGTACAGGCTATTTGTGATTTCCTAGGATAAGGTTAATATGTTTTTGATTTTTACAGTTAAGAAATTTGGGTACAGACTAATGTTTTAATGTTAAGTTTTTTGTTTTTTTGTTTTTTTTACAGTCACGTAATTTAGGTACAGACTAAAGTATATTTTCTATGATAATGTTTCTACTTATTTGTGTTTTACAGTCAAGAAATTTAGGTACAGATTATTGTGATTTTTCTAAGATAATTTTAAGGTGGTTTTGTTTTTTTACAGTCACAGAATTTAGGTACAGACTATAAAGTAAATTTTTTATGATAGTATTAAATTATTATTTTTATTGTTTTTACAGTAAAGCGTGTGAGAGACCCCTACGGATTCTTCGCCGAACGTCTTAACATGAGCATGAGAGGATCGGGAACAGATGATAAAACACTTATCAGAATAATTGTTACACGATCGGAGGTTTGTATTAAACTCATAGTATGCTAGAAGTTCTAAAATGTAAATCTCATTTCATACTAGTTGAGGGTTAGGAACATTTAGAATACATTGAAGAGATGGGTTAGGTTCAGAGTATGCTAGAGGTTCTAAAATGTAAGTCTCATTTCATATTAATTGAGGGTTAGGAACATTTAGAATGCATTGAAAAGATTAGTGCTAGATTCAAAGAATGCTAGAAGTTCTAAAATATAAAGCTCATTTCATACTAGTTGAGGGTTAGGAACTTTTATAATGCATTGATTAAGAGATAATTGCTAGATTAAAACTATGCTAGAAGTTCTAAAATATAAAGCTCATTTCATACTAGTTGAGGGTTAAGAACATTTAGAATGCATTGATTAGGAGATTAGTGTTAGATTCAAAGTATGCTAGAAGTTCTAAAGTGTGAATTTCATTTCATACTAGTTAAAGGTTAGGAACATTTACAATGCATTGATTAAGAGATGAATTTTAGGTTCAAAGTATGCTAGATATTATATCATTGTATAAGATTTACATAAGTTCAAATTTTGAAACGATTTATAATATATTGTTTCAGAGTATGCTAGACATTAACCCTGTAATGCTCAATTCACACTAGCCCAGGGCTAGAAAAATTTAGAATATATTGTTTCTGAATTCAATATTATTTTCAAAATTTGTTGCTAGAAATTCTAACAACACCAAACTGGAGAAGCACTAGCCCTTGGTTAGGAAAAATGTAAATGTTTGGTTTCGTAGTTTCTAGCAATATAAAACACAATATAAATATAAAACACAATATAAATATAAAACATTAATTAAATAATAATAATAATAATAATAATAATAATAATAATAATAATAATAATAATAATAATAATAATAATAATAATAATAATAATAATAATAATAATAATAATAATAATAATAATAATAATAAGTAATAATCAATAATAATAATATAATAATAATAATAATAATAAATAATAATAATAATAATAATAATAATAATAATAATAATAATAATAATAATAATAATAATAATAATAATAATAATAATAATAATAATAATAATAATAATAATAATATTGTGTAACGTAATCAATTGAGTTAGCCACTCTGATCCTTCTAACTATCACTTGTATTATTCTATCTAAGATCTTTGAAACCCTTCTCAACTCTCATTTTCTTAGACCATTTGGAATCTCATTTCTCCACTTCTTTCCGATCGCCAGTACACGGCTTTCGGTGCTCGAGTCTACTGGTGATATACTTTCTATCTAACAGATTTATGGTTTTCCGCCATTAGGAATTACGGGGAGACTTGCGTGGTGGCGCTTGACATATCCAAAGCATTTGAACGGGTATGGCACGCGTCACTGCTCTCTAAGCTCAATTCCTTTGGGTTTGCTCCTTCTCCTTGCTTACTTATGTCTAGCTTCCTTTCAAGTCGCTCAATATCGGCTGTGGTTGATGGAGCGACTTCTTCTCTTCCTGTCAAATAGTGGTGTTCCTCAGGGTTCCGTCTTATCTCCTACCTTATTCCTACTTTCCATTAATGATCTTCTTACCTGCACATCTAACTCTATCCATTCATATGCCGATGACTCGACCCTTCATTTCTTCCAACTCATCTCAATTCTGCTCCCTCTTTTACTTCTAGAATTGCCTCTCGTCTTAATATTTCCGATTCTATTCTCTCTGATCTGGATAGAATTTCCGAGTGGAGTCGTCTCAACCTTGTGAAATTCAATTCTTTAAAAACCCAACTTCTACAAATCTCCTCTCTAAGACACCTTCTAACTTTCCTATCTCTTTCGACAGTTCTACTCGTCTCCTGTTGACAATTTAAACATTCTTGGTCTTAACATAAACAAATGTCTTGGAAACCTCACATCACAACAGTTCTTTGGGGCATCTCAAGGCTTCAGGAGTTCTGTTTTTGAGCTACTGGGTTATCTTCTCAGTTACTCCGAACTAGGTCATGCTTATATGTAGATGCTGTTCTTATATCTGGATGGGGAGGGGCTCTGGTTTCACCCGGCTTTTGGACAGGGTCGAGTCAAAGGCCAAAAGGCTTATAAACTGTCCTTACTCCAGTTCACTTGACCCTCTATCTTTGCGGCGCGATATTGGTGCTTTATCTCTTTTCTATAGGTACCGCAGCGGTAGGTGTTCGAGGGAACTTACCACTCGCGTACCGCCACCTTTACGACACCCTCGTAGCCCAAGGGGTGCTGTGTCTGCGCATGAGTTTTGTGTGGATATTGGTAACTTCAGGCTAGTTCGCTGCAGTGTTTCCTTCTTTCCTGCCACTTCTGTTCTGTGGAACTTTCTTCCATCTTCTGTGTTTCCTGCTGAATTTAATCTCCCTCACTTTAAAGCCTGCGTCTGTGCTCATCTGCGTAATTTGTAAGTTGCGCTAGTGGATGAAATTTTGGCGTGCAACACCCACTCCCTGAATAGGGCTCTACCCGTGAGTGGTGGTGACAGCTGTAAAAAAAAAAAAAAAAAAAAAATAATAATTAAATAGAGTAAATTATCTCGTTAATAGCAAAAGATTTTATTTATTTCTGGAAAATGTCACTCACTGTTTACTCATGTGACACCCATACTACATTCAAGTGACACTCACGGCATGCTCAAGAGACACATTCATGACATGCTTAAGTGACACTCACCTTATGCTCAAATGACACTCCTGCTATGCTCAAGTGAAACCGCGAATGTTACTTGAGTATGCCGAGAGTTGCACTCGAACATAGCAAGAATGTTTTTTGAGCATACCGTGAGTGTCACTTGAACATGTCCTGAGTGTCACTTGATCATGCCATGAGTTTCACTTGAACATTACATGAGTGTCATATGAGCATAGCGTTAGTATCACCTTTACGTTTGTGAGTTTCACTTGAGCATGACATGCGTGTTATATTAGCATAACATGAGTTGAGTGTCACTTGAGCGCTCCATGAGCGTCACTTGAGTATGGCACTAATGCAAAGTAAGCATAATATGAATTTCGATATATAAAATAAATGTCGATATATCAAAAATCGATATTTTAAAAAAATATCAATTAGCCCTTTATACTATCGGTCAAAAAATATCGGTTTATCGATTTTAAAGAATATCATGTATATATATATATATATATATATATATATATATAAATATAATATATATATATATAAATAAAATATATATATATATATATATATATATATATATATATATATATATATATATATATATATATATATATATATATATATATATATTATCTTCCTCCTATCCCCAGATTTTGAGTGAGGTATACATACCGGAACAGTGAAGTAGTAGAAGAACATGACTCATGTCGAAAAGAAACACCGTCCCCTTAATATCCCCAGTGAGAAATCGTCGCAATCAGAAAAATCCACCCTGAGGCTTCACTAGACTATGACGGACCCTCACTGTGATATCTTGTCAATGTGGGGTTCATCCCATGGGCAGAGCCCACAACCATACCCCTTTCACAAAATCCCGCCATTCACTCCTGTTATACACCTTTCTTCTCGACTCTGCCAAACTCACATTTCTCTCCTTCAGGCATTAATTTATTGACTAACTCCACTTTTTCTTCGGTCTCTCAGCCCGTCGATGGCAAGCAGACTGACAACTATGCATCAGCTTAACCAACCGACTATCATCCATCATTTCCATATGACCAAATCATCTCAATGTACTCTCGTTTATTCTCTCATTTACGCCCTTCTTCATTCCACATAACTCCCTAATACGTTCATTCCTCATTTTCTCAATTCTTCTCATACCTAGCACGCCACTAAGATTCTCCATCTGAACACTTTGTACCTTAGATCTATACCTCTTATTCCGGACCATAGTTTCGCTATAATACATTAAGACAGGTAACAATATACCCTCATGCAAAACCCTAGCGCACTCAAGACTTTGTCCCTTTACATCTACCAAGGATTTAATTGCACCAGCCACCTTCCTACCATTCACAACTTTCCTACTACATTCCGCATCATCCATTTCCTTTTCATCCGGCATATATCCTAAATATTTAAACTCTGATACTTGTTCAATTGCTCACCATCTACTTGACTTGACACCGGGGACCCCCCCCCCTCACCATAACCTTACTCTTATCTACATTTACTTTCAAACCCCCCCCCCTTTTACACACGCTCCCAAATACCTCTACCAACCCTCTCTAACTCTCTGCAGATTCACCTCACAAAACCAAATCATCTGCATACAATTAGCGGGGCACCCTCCGCTCTCTTCCATTCTCCATCATTCTAGAACCTTCACCTGCCACCCCACCTCTAATTTTTTCATAGCCCCATCCATATATATATACAAATTAAATAACCAAAGAGACATAATACATCCTTGCCTCATTCAGCTATTAATATTAAACCAATCACTTTCAACTCCATTTATTCTTACACACGTTTCACTATTGCCATACATACTTTTGATTCAAACACCTGACACAGAGCTTCTATATTTCCTAACACTCTGACAGAAGTTCCTATTAATCCTTTCATTTTTTATTCACAATCCATAAAAACCTAAATACAATTTATTCATCTTCTCTCTCATTTTCTCAATCATTTGTTTCAATGTAAATTTGACCCACACATCTTTATATATATATATATATATATATATATATATATATATATATATATATATATATATATATATATATATATATATATATATATATATATATTTTTTTATATACATATATATATATATATAAATATTAAGTATTATATATCTACTTGGATATGAGATTTTAATATGCAAATTGAATATGCAAATTGAACAAATTAAGATATATTTTACAAAACATGAAAATAATAGTACCAAAAAGAAACTATATCCGATTTAGACCTGTAACATAAGGCGTTTTCGTTTTTGTCATTTGTGCTACAAACGGTAAGAAATGTTTAAGTATACGTTCGCTTTGTTAAATTTAGCACAAAATTGTAACAAATGCTTACTAAGCGTAAGAAATTTGCTTAACTCTGTAAGGTTGCTATTTCCCGTGCTTTCCGAATTTAGCACGTGCTTAAAAAAAATGTAAACAAAACACATATCGGCAGAAAGCAGGGAGGAAATTTTTTTTTTCATTATTTGTTTTTTGTTTCTTTTACAATGGATAAATAAGGTTTGTGCGTAATGACTTTAAAAACAATAAGATTGTTCCAAATATTTGTGTGGTATTCATATTTTTTTCCTGTTTGATATATTCGTAAGGAAATCAAATGACAATGTTTTCACTACGTGGTAGGTCCGTTTGAATTGATGAATGTTACATTCAATAAAATCAGCTTTAAGTCTAATTTCTATCAAATCGTTGAACTCCATCACAATAGTTGATCAATTATTATTTGTAAAATAAATTATTTGTTATTTCTTTTTTTTTTTTTTTTTTATTCCAAACCATCGTTCTCCATCACAACATCTGATCCCAATTATTTATAAACAAAAGTAAACAGGGTTCCGTCGTGTTTCATTTTACACGAAATTCGTGCTAAAACTGTGTAAGCATTTCTTACCGTGCTGTAAGCACAAATGACAAAAACGAAAACGCCTATAATTAATCTTTTTTTTTAATCCAAGAAATCGAACTATTTTTAATTGAAATGAATTTTACACAAATAATTATCATTTACTTTCACATAGAGCGTCTGACATAAGAATTTAGTAAGTTAGAAATACACGTACAGACATTAGTTAATAATTATAAATTTACGCAAACGTTAGTTAGGCTTTTCAAAAAATATTAAATTTATCTTTTAATTGTCGCTACTAAAGCCGTTATCTTTTTTGTCGCTTGCGCTTACGCTGGATAAGAAATGCTAATCCAGTTTTAGCACGAATTTTGTATATAAACGAACGTTTGTTTACAAATATTTTAATCAGCTGTTGTGATGGAGCACGTGGTTTTAGAATAAAACAGAAATAAAAAAAATGGTTTATTCCGAAAATCAGAAAGTACATTATAATATATATATAATATATCTGTATAATATATAATGATATTATTAAATATATTAATAAATATAATAAAATAATATAATATATAATATATTAAATAATTATAAAATATAATATAATCTATGATTATAAATAAAATATATTTATATATATATATAAAAATCCTATATATATTATATATAGAAAATATTTATAAATTAATTATAAAAATTTATAGGGATATATATAAGTTGTAATAATAACTGAGTTTATTACTACCCCCTATAAATACAGGAATAATTTATTAAGGTAAAAGTAATATAATACTATATATATATACAAATATTAGTAATAGTCATATATAAAATATCATTCAAATTAATCAGGTACTAGTACTAACGCTGACTTTTTAATATTTTTTGGGCTCACTAAGGCAAATAGGCGTTGCCTACTCTGCCTACCCCCAAAAGCCGCCACTGATAGGAAGGTATAAACTATACGTAATATATATATGTATATATATATATATATATATATATATATATATATATATAAATATATATAATTTCTTTTATATATATATATATATAAATAAAGATATAGATAGTAGATTTATAATAATATATATCCTATTATGGTCTTATTATATATAAATTATAAATTATTATATATAAATATATTTTTAATAATATATATATTATTAATTATTATTTTTTGTTGTTATATATATTTTATACCTATATTATATATAAATTTTCTTTAGTTCAATTATATAATAAGTATTGAATTAGGTCAATAAATAGCCTACTACTAATATACAATATATTTCACTAATAATCACAAATTTAAATATACTACTTAATAACTTTTACACTAGGAATTATTAATAATATATATTAACTAATATAATATATAATTATATAATAATATATATAACTTATATATATTAATAATAATATATATATAATAAGTATTAATTTATATTTATATATATATATATACATATATATATTAGTTATATAATTATTAAATTATTAATATAATATTAATAAATTATATATTATATTAATAATATTAATATATAATATATATAATATATATATATATATATTATATTATATATATATATTATATATATATATATTAATTTATTTATATATATATATATATTTAATATAATATAATTAATATTAATAATATTAATATTATATATAACTATTAATATATATTAGTTAATATATTAACATATATTATATAATATAATTAATAATATATATAATATAATTAATATATATATATAAATACGAGTATATATAATATATATATATATAATAAAATATATTATAATATATATATATATAATATATATTAATATAATATAATAATATATATATATATATATAAAATAAATATAAATATAATATATATATTGTAATACTAACTATTATAGGGTCTCAGATGTATACTATATATATCAAATTTGTACGAGGTATTTATATAGGTAGAAGAAGTTTTTCTTTATTCAACTAAAATTTTAAGTCCATATTCTACAACATTTAACAAGGAAATACATATATATAATAATAAAGCATTATAACATAGCTAAATTGAAATATAATCTATGCATAGTAATATATATATATATAAATATTAGAAATATTAGGTTTATCATAACATCTGAATAAATAGATATATATATATATATTTATGCTGAAATAATATAGCGGCAAGAATTGAAGAATTTTAGCAAAGAAACTCTGCGTAAAAGAGGTATTCATGAAAAACAGATAAGAAGCCTTAGAGTAACCAGAGACCTTATACTATATTCTCTTTCCGTTCGGAAAAACGTGAATGACGATAAATAGAAAACATTCTCTTCCTTAATAAATGACCTTCAAGGTTAAGTTTCGGTGTCAAAAGGCTCTCATCAGATCGTCGCGGAAGGATTAATATCCATTTAAAAGTAAATAATTAATCTTCATTGGGAAGTAGAAATTTTGGAAAAAGGAATAATGGACGAGGAGAAAGAAAAAATCGGAATAATGAATTATGATAAAAGAAAACTCAACAAGACTAAAACTTACCATATATTCATAATATATATATATATAAATACTATAGTAAATTGTTTATTATAAAAGTAGAGAAGTAAATATAATAACTATATATACTATAGGTAAGTAGGTTGAAAGTTATTCAATAATTATAATAGTATATAACTAGAATAAATATAATATAAATATATATTTAATTATATATAAATAATATACATAATATAAAATATATAATATATATTATTTACATTTTTATATATTATAATAATATATTATATAATTTTACAAAAAATAAAAAATTATAATAAGTATTATTATATAGATATATTATATACATATATTTATATTATTATAAATAATAATAAAATATTTAATATTTTCATAAATTATGAATTTAATATATATTACTAATATACAATTTGAGGGTATATATAAAACTATATAAATAATAATCCATATTTTTTATATTCCTATTTATCTGACATATTATTTCTTTAAATATATATATAAATTATATACTATTTTGAAGGTATAATATATATCACTATAAACTTATATATATATATAATATATATTGCTATATATATTAGATATATATAAAATTGCATATAATATATAATAATATAATATAATATATATATAAAAATATAAAGTAATAAAAGAATATAAGAAATAATAATATATTTTAATATATAATAAACTTAAATTTATATATATATATATATATTATAATATATTATATTAATTATAAATATATATATATTATATTATAATATAATAATATATATATACAATATAATATACATATATTAATTAATATATAATATATATTTATATAAATATATATTAATCATATTATATATATATTATATAATATATATAATAATATATAATTAATATATAACTAAAATATATAAAGGAGTATATATTACATGCTGATATTCACACTAATTAAATATTACATGAACATAGCTACTAGTTATATCGATGAATATATTTATAATATATTAATATATTAATATAAATTTATATCTTAATATTATTAATATTTATATATATATATATAATATAGGAAGTATATATATATAAAATATATTTATATATAATATATATTCATAAATAAACTAATATTAAATATATATATATATTATTTACTATATTGTCTATACTATATATTCAGGTATATTCTTAAGATACTAATTAGTATATATTTATATTTATAATATTAATAATACTATATATTATTTATATTATATATTAATATATATATAGTTATCATGTAATATTATATTAATAAAATATATTTAATATATAATATAACTATTATACTAATAATAATACTAATATATAAATAATATATATTATAATATTAATATACTAATAATAATATTAAATATATATATATTAAATAATTCATTAATTTAGTTATTTATTCTTTATACTATATATATATCTAGTCTTTTTTTATGCATTATAAGTAATATATGATAGTGATATATAAAATATATAAGTTATATTAATTATTAATACTATATTAATATATATATATAATAAAAAGTATATATAATTATTGTATAACTTATAGTGTATTACAGTATATAATATATATATCTATACCATTATATATAATATATATATATATAATAAATATATGTTTATATTATTACTACTACAAATAATATATTAATATATATATAGTATATACTAAACCACTAATATCAGTTCATATATTTTAAGCTAGTACAATTGTATATATAGGATAATATATATATATTTGTAATCATTAAGTTATATATATATATAATTTAATAATATATATACATAAAAAGAATATATTTTAGAGGAATAAAAGTTATTATATATTAATATAGATATATAATATATTACAATATATTAATATAATATATTTATATTAATATATAATATATATATTAAAAATTAATATATATAATAAGATATTTATAATATATTATATATAATTAATAATAAATATATATAATATTAATATGAAATAATTATATATTATATATACTATTTATATATAAATATATATATATATATAATATATTAATATTAATATAAAGATATATATATATTAATATATATATAATAATATATATATATATATAAGTATATTAATTAATAAGTAAATATTAATATAATATATATTATATGATAAATATATAATATATATATATATTTAATATATAAGTATAATCTATATTAATATATATATCTATTAATATATTAAATAATATATATATATTAATATAATAAATATATATATATATATATTATATAATATATCATAAATAATATATAATCGATAATATTACTATATATATAACTAACTATATAAGATTTGATATAAGGTACTCGGTTCCACTAAGGTGGAACCCAAATTTTTAATATGAAGAAGGATGTTACCCAAAGCCGGATAATATAATTCATTAGTTTTAATTAATTCGACAGTTTCGAACACATACCATGAAGTTTCATCAATTCAGGATACTGAAAGGGCATATATAATAATATTGATGAAATTTAAATATATAAATAAAATTAAAATAAAAATAAAAATAAATAAAAATAAAAATAAAAACAAAAAATACAAATAAAATGCGGATTAAAAATAAATAAAATAATTTAATATTAAGATGACTAGCAATGTAACACACAATAAGTAAAAATATTTGACAGCTGAAACGGTTTATAATAGTTAAGGTGGGAAAAATATAAATATTAAATAAATTAATTAAATGATAATAATCCCATAAGGTTGCTGAATACTCAAAATAAGAATAATAATGAATTGACAATGTGAATAATTAATAGACACAGAAGTAGTATAAAATGAAATTAATAAACTAATAATAAATAATATTTAATATATTAATAATAATAATAATAATAATAATTAATATAATAATAATAATAATATAAAAATAATAAACTAATAATAATAATAATAATAATAATAAATAAATAATAATAATAATAATATAATATAATAAAATAATATATATATACATAATAATAATAATATACATAATAATAATAATAAAAAATAACATAATTAATTCAATATATAATAATACGGTATCGTAACAGAAAATTCTTGTTTGGTAAAGCAATAAGTAACAATTACAAACCAGAACGTACTTTACAAAATAATAGTTAAGCAATATTATAGACAAGGGTAAAATTTATGTTAAATTAAGAGGTATGAGAGATCGATGACATTTGGTTGAGTTAGCAAGTTAAAAATTTGGAATACATAAAATTTAATAATCGAGTGGGGGGGCGGGGAACTTAAGTCCAAGTATTAATTAAAAGGAGTGGAAGAATGGAGAGGAATTTAGTGTGGGTTTTAACTATTTGATTGGTAGAGGGAACAAGATTTGTCAATCAATGTTCAGAGGAACTGCCTGAACTAATGTATGGCTAAATATCTAGAAAAGAAGCGGGCTGACCTATAAAGTTGGGAGGTGTAGGAATCTGTGGAGGATATGTTCAGATAGGGAGCTCAGGATAGGGAGGTTAAGTGCGGATAAAAGCATGTAGCCCAGGTTCTTAAGAAAATTCAAATAATTTGTAATTTAGAAAGCCTGTTTGGCCAACATAGCAGTGCCTTATGATCAAGTCGCACATGTTAAAGTTAATAATACAACAAAGCGACAATTTCATCTAAACGTGGGTATGTTAAATATCTTTAATGGCGAAAATGAACCTTATGGAAAAGTGGATAATAGCAACAAGATTAAGAGTTGAGGAGTTGGGGAAGACAATTCAGGAAAGGAGTTTATGAAAGGTCAAAGATTAACCAAGATGGGTGAGAGGAACCGACAAAAGTTAATGTTAATTATTATTCTTATTATTGTCTAATTTTATTATTAGTTATTATAATATTATTATTAAATTATTTATTTTTCTTATTTTTATTTTATTAATTTTTAATACTATTTAATTTATTATTATTAAATATTAATTATTATTATTCAATTATTATTAATTATTATTTAATTCTTATTCATTATTTTAGTATAATTAGTTGATTTTATTCTGTTTATTTTTTATCGCGCATTGTCCCATTTATTATATTTCCCTATTATTGGAGTGTGCCCCCAACCCCCTCTCATACACTTATTACTTTGTTTTTAAACCTAAATTTAAATTTTACCCACCTTAACTTTAATCCGTTTTTCAAGCTGTCAATTTTTAACTTACTTGTAGTTGTTAACATTCTAGTCATTTATTAATTATTTATATATTCTTTAAATTTTGTTAAGAACTTTGTTTTCATTGTATTTTGTTTTTATTTTATTTTATTTTTAATTTTCTTATTCTATTATTTGTTTTTTTTATTTTCTTTTTTATTTATTTTTATTTCTTTTTTTATTTTTATTTTATATTTTTATTTTATTTTAAAATCTTATTACAATTATATAATAAATTGCCCTCTTATATCAGTATCCTGATCCGAATGAACCATGGTAACCATTATCGGTTTCATGAAACGTACATAATTAAAATAACAACTATAATATTTATATCCGCTTTGGTCATCACCCTTTTATAATTAATCATATATTATCATTATATATATAATATTTATATATATTATATATAATAATATACTATTTATATATATATTCTATAATATATATCCACCTAAGTTCTACTCTTCATACTATATAGGATCCATAGGTATAATATATGTTAAATTTATCTATACCTACCTATACTACCTAATAAGTAAATCGTATATACAAAATTAGATTAAGTAACTAGGTATAAATAATATATAAAAAATAGGTAGTGTTTGTTAATCGTAGTTAAAGACCTATACTGAAAGTGAAAGAAATTGATCTTTTGGGACTTCTAACTAACTGAGACAAATAAAAGGTGAGTTGGGTTTAAAATTTAGGAAGGAGTGCAGATTGTTTCTCAGAACATCTCAGGATAGACGAGGAAAAAAAGTATGGAAACAGAAGAAAGGGAAGTCCGAAAGAATACAGGATTGGAACGACTGAGTTGAATATTTACGAAACTACCCCGCAGGAAGCGGTAAGTAAAAAGTTATATCCTTTTATTAATAGTAAAGATTTTTTTGATAAAGAAAAGGAAGGGTTTTTAAATATCAGCAGTATTTACGAAACTACCCCGCAGGAAGCGGGATCTAGTAAAAGTTACTTCATGATTTGTAAACGAAATAATTCTGGACGTGGGATGGTGATTGCTTTCCTTGCTACCAAATGAAGATGGAATGTGGTTTTTACGTTATCGAACAAAAGTGGATTAACTCATTTCTGCTAAAAGGACAGGAATTCTCGTAAATAGGACTGAAACTGGATCAACTAAGGGTTGAAAATAAATTAAGTTCTAAATTTGCGGAACGAACAAAAGTGTTGCGAAACTGAGACAGGAGCTTAAGTAAGGTTAATGAAACCAGACTTGTAAAGTTAAAACATTTGTTCTAATTTTAATGTAATTCCTTTTTTTGACATTAAGTGTTTAGTGTAAAACATATATTTAATTACTTATAAAGTTGCCGTAGTTATTTTTGAAGTTTACTAGAACATTGCCTTGTTGAAATTCAAGGATGTAAACTGATAAAGTGAACTAATGAAAATGCTTTAAACTTAGATGGTGTTATTTATTTAATTGAAAAAATCCTCTAGATACCAATTTATGATTTGCTGTTTACTCTTTGAAGTTGCCTCCTCGAATTCTTCCACGTGTTTTGATATTTAAGGATTTTCTAGAATAAAAAGAAGTTAAAGATATTTAATAATACAAGAAAGTGATGCATTTATTGAGAATAATTGGTTGTAAAATATTTTAGAAGTTAGGGATTGCATATTAATTGGAAAAATTAACTAATTTATTGTGGACTAACTTTTGGAATATTTAACTATTTGTTAATTAATTAGCTGATCAACATTTTTTACTCTCATCCTCCAGGTTTGCATATAGTATATTTCTGTTACAATATATATATGACTATATAGATATAATAGTTACTAGGTATATATATATATATTTATATATATAATTATATATTTATAATATTATAGGTAACTATATATATATATATATAGCCATATATATGATAATATATAATATGTATAATATATGTATAATATATGTGCAGCATATGGAGAATATAAATGAAAAGTATATGTATATTATTATATATAATGTATATATATATATATGTATATAGTATGTATTATATATATTGTTATATAAATATATAAGTGATATATATATGTATAATATATATAGATAAATATAATATATAATATATATATATAATATAGATATATATATATATTTATAATATATAAACATCTGCACGGATATAACATCTATAATGCAATAGAAATAGGTATATATATATGCTTAATATATATTTTTTTCAAATATCTTATTGCTAATATAATTAATATAATAATAAAAATATATAGCAAATATATTATATTAATATAATAATATAATAATAATATATTATAAATAAGATATTATAAATAGTAATATATATATATATAGTATATATATACATATTATATATAATTTATATATAGTATTATTATATATATACATATAGATTATAATATATATATATAAGTATATATATATATACGTGTAATATGAATATAGATATATATGATAATATGTATGTATATCGTATATGTAATAGTATCATAATAGTGTAGTGTATAATATAGCCTTATAATAATATTAATATATATAGTTATATATATTTTAAATAT
>JABUQX010090054.1:0-5000 GCA_015478945.1 Trachelipus rathkii | reverse complement strand
TATTATTATTATTATTGTTATTATTATTATTATTATTATTATTTTTTTTTATTATTCGCATGCTTCAATTAAAAAAATTGAACGAGAAATAAATATATAATAATAATAAAGATAGGAGTAAAAACAAACAAGGGAAGGGCTAGCTACGACTCACATGGTTATACCGGCCATTGTGGATGAAGGTTGTTATATTTTAGGGTTGAGAGATGTTATATAAAAATCGGAATATCGATCATAAAAGAAAATATTGAAAATATATTTATGTGTTAATAATTTACCATTGTTAAATTACAATGAAAAAATATGTTTTCCTTTTAAATTCCGAAATCCTCTTCTTGTTAACTAAATTTTTCTTTCTTTCAAATTTTTGTTAAACTTTAAAAAAAAGTTAATAATACGTTCCAGACAAGCCGGCAATTAATTAACTTTATTAATACTTTTTTAATAAATGTGATTGGTACGGATGTAATAAGGAAAGGAAATTGTTCATATTTTCAGCTTTAGAATTAAAAACATCTCATAAGTTTACTTGTGAAACTTTGAGAAATATTCTTAAAAAAAAACAAACAAAAAAAACAAAAAAAACAGACAAAGCTATATTTAGTAGAATTTATCTTAATTAAAGAAATACCTATTAAATAATATTTCCTATTAAAAAAAAAGAAAAAGAAATCACAATTACGAAAGCGAAGAAGAAAAAGAGTAGTATAATCTAAAAGGAATTAAGCCAAAAATGTCGTATGTTCCTTTCGATCGTTACGCTGATGAATTACCTATAATGACTTCTTGGAGTCGTTAGAGCAAATTGCATCGTCAAGAAGCTTTAATCAACGAAGAAGCACTTCAATGTCTGAAGAGGACGTCACTCACACAGTTGACGTTTGTCTAAAACCTCAGTTGAGTTCATTTAAGTAATAATACACGATGCTATACATCATTCATTAGATCAGTTTTCACGCAACACACACACATCACACACACACACAAATATATATAATAATATATATATATATATATATATATATATATATATATATATATATATATATATATATAATATATATACTATAAATATATATATATATATATAATAATATTATATATATATTAATATAATATAATATATATATGTATAATTATTATATATACAGAATTCACTTCCCCCTTGATGTTATAAAATGAAAGAAATAGAAGGCTAATTAATTTAATTGTAAATTCAAAATAGAAATACAAAAAAAAACAAAATACACAGATAGTGATTAAACGTCGAGCTTTCGTGCTCGTACTCGAGACACTTCGTCGGGACAACTGAATTATACAAAAATTTAATTATTACAATTTTTTAGCTACTTTTTAATTCGCTCCTGTAACTATTTTCCTTGGGTGGTTAGTATAACCTTTTACCAATGTTATCTTTTTTGAGAAATTTTGCCGAAGGACGAAATGATTCTTTGAGGTACTATTGATTGTTTCGTCTAGCTGAATTTCACCTTGTTGCTGATTAAAGTTGTACAAAGCTTTCGTTTCTAAATTTTTCTATTTCTGTTTCTTTTTCTTTTCATGATAGTGGCGTGTTTTATAATTAATTGTTGATTGTTAATTTGTCTATGCTTTACTACGGAGGAGGATTGTTTATCAATCCTTTAAATCGCTTTTGTGTGTTTTAATCTAATGTCGAAATTAATTGGTTTCGCCTATGTATTTTTTTGGGCAATTATTGCAAGAAATAGTATAAATGCCTGAATTAATGTTTTGGTTGTTATTATTAGTAGGTTTAAGTGACTGTTTAAAGGTTATGTTATTAGATTTAACTATTTTTACGCAATCAGAGATAAGTTAACGAATAATATTATGGGTATGTTAGTATGGTAAAATGTGTGTACCTGAGTAGTGTTTAAAGTAATTGTAAATATTTTTGGTTTTGGCTTCAATGATACGATTTGTTTACGAATTCTGGGGTAAATTCAATTTGTAAATATATTTCTTAGTGTTTAGTTTCGGTTGCGGTATTGGGGGGCTACAGAGTTTGAAAGCTCGAAGGAAAAAGGTTACTAAGTACTGCTGTTTTTATGGAAGTGTCGTGAGCCGAAAACCAGTGTATATATGAAGGGTTGGAGGTTGGCTTTTCGATAAATGTTAAAAGAAAGGTTGTTTTTTTCCATGAGATATGTAAATCCAAAAAGTTTAATTGTATTGTTTGTTTGCTGTTTCATTGTAAATTTAATCTGTATATATATTATTAATAAAGTTAAAATTGTGGTTTAGAATTTATGTCCTTTGAAAAAAAAAACACATCGTCAAAGTAACGGTACCAGCCTATTGAGGGAAACTGAGGGTATGTGGTAAGTTTCTATTAATTCCATAAAGATGTTACTAAAAACTGGGAAAAGTGATGAACCCATGCATAATCAGACCAGGCAGTACCCATGAAAGTTTTGAAAAAAGGAATGTCATCGAGTGTGAGGTAAACTAGTTGTTTTATAATAGAAAAAGGTTGTTGCAGGATGATATTATGAGTTGTTAGATGATACTGATACTATGGTGAATTTTACGGGAACTTTAGTGAAAAGGGATGTTACATCAAAACTGACTACATTATAGTTCGAAAGGTTTTTGTTGTGAATTAAATGAATGAAGTGTTCTGAGTTTTTTATGTGTGAAGGTGAAATATTTCCAATGAGGGGTTGTAATTGTGATGAAAGCCATTTTGAGAGTTTCTGTGTGATGCAATTAATGTTGGAGATTATGGGACGTAGAGGTATGTTTTCTTTGTGGATTTTGGGTATTGCGTAAAACTTTGAAAGTATAGGGAGGTAAGCCTTGAATTTATTTATTAAATCTTTTTGGTTGGGTAAGATATTGGAGAGAGATTTGTTGAACGATGCCTGGGAATTTTTAAGGGGGTTTTTATTTACGGAGGTGTATGTGTTGGTATCGTTAAGCAAATTGTAACATTTAGTGAGGTAATCATTAGTATTTAAAATAACTATGTTATTCCCTATGTCTGAACGAGAAATTGTTATGTTTTGATTTTGTTTCAATCTGAAGAGAGCAATGTAAAATCTTTTGTGTAGGGTAAAGTTTTTAAGAAAATCCTTCTGTAATTTAAGTAAGATACCAAACAATATGTCATTATTAATGTTCTGGTTTTGATTGTGTTTCTTCCAGGAATTAAAATTTTTGGTTAGATGTAACCATGGATCGGTATTGGGAAGGGCAAAACTTAGGCCATAGCCTAAAACTGTCAGTTCGTTTTGGGTTAAATTGTAGTTCGAGTAGTTTTTGATGATATCCGGGTTTGATTTTTTATACCAAATGCTGTTTTTGAATAAATTGTCCAATTTTATTTTTAGATGAGAGTTTCTTAAGTTTACTTTTCTGTCTCTAATGATGTAAGCGTATTCCAGTAGTTTGGAAAACAGGTTAAGATCCTCAAAATTGTTGGCGAAATATTGCTGAGGTGTTTAAAATTATAGTAGTTTTGTCTAAATTTTCCTTTTAAGGTATATTGTAAACCCTGGATTCTATTTTGGAGTATTTGTTTGAAAATGGGAAAGGTTCTGTTTTGTTTACAAAGACGTAATTGGGGATTAAGGTTCTCGGGATAATACACTCGTCTAGGCAATTTTGAAGAAATTTCAGGTTGCATTTGGTAAGGTTTGCTGAAGTTAATGAGTCCATGTATTTGTAGAATAGCTTCTTTGCGAAATAATTTAAGTTCAAAAATAGTAAAACCTCTTGTTGTAATACGGGGTTCATATCGTATGGATGAAATAACTACAAACTTCATGTAGGGCAAATTTATACAGAATTCACTTCCCCCTTGAGGTTATAAAATGAAGAATAGAAGCTAAATTTTTAATTGTAAATTCACATGGAAATAAAGAAAAAAACAACACTCACAGATAAGTGATTAAACGTCGATTTCGTGTCGTACTTTTTTCTTTATTTCCATGGTGAATTTACAATTAAAATTAATTAGCTTCTATTCTTCATTTTATAACCTCAAGGGGAAAGTGAATTCTGTATAAATTTGCACTACGTGAAGTTTGTAGTTATTTCATCATATATATATTATATTATATAATATATATATATATATATATATATATATATATATATATATATATATATATATATATATATATATATATATATATATATATATATATATATATAATATATATATATATATATAAAAATAATATATATAATATATATATATATATAATATATATATAATATATATAATAATATATATATATTAATAATATATATATATATATATAATATATATATATATATATAATATTGCATATATATATACATATATATAATAGTATATATATATTATATAATATATTATATATAATATATATATATATATATATATTATATATATATATATATGCATATATATATATATTTATAGTAAAAATAAAATAAAATACGACTGTGGGCCCGGCATCAGCTTGGCTCCTATCGGCAATGACCTCTCCTGGTGGAGGTGGGGAAATTGATTGATCTTGGTGCCTTCCCACCGGGGCAGAAGTTCCATCTTCTTGGAGGAGTCCTACTCCGGGATGAGGCATCCGGTCACACCGCGTTAAGGTGTCAATAATTATCGCTCCGTAGATGATATCAGCTCATTTCCAACATCAAACGTAAATACTACGCCCACTCTTCACACCCAAGAATACTTCAAGCCAATTAGAAACTTGGTTAACTCTCCAACAGATGACCGCGTCTCCCCACCCTAATCCCTCGCCGAGAGCCTGGCTGATTCACCTCAACACCCCCGCGCCTCCTTAAGCACACTTGGACGGCCACCATCTTCACTCCATCCAAAGTTTTCCTAAACAACAATCCCTCCCCCTAAACAAAACCCCCAAAAATATTAGGACTTACCCTAATGACAGCACAAGACGTTGCCTCGCCCGCCACATCGAGACCTGCAATCACTTATACAACCATACGGAAATACACAACCCTCCGAAAAT
>JABUQX010090053.1:30000-32500 GCA_015478945.1 Trachelipus rathkii | reverse complement strand
AAATCAGACTATGTTTTTTCAGATTCTCTACTAAAATTGCTTTATTTATAGAAAACCCTCCTTCCACTGTCGCATTTCCATGCGAAAATATCAGTCCTAATTTAATAATTTGCCACAATTCCGCATAACATTGATTCCCAGGTACTATAGAAGAAAAAATTCATCAAGTCTCTTAGAAGGACAGTCACCATCCAAAAATATTTTGAATTTAATTCAAAGGTAGAATGAGCTTCACTGCAAAGTAGAGTGCATTGTGCTTTTGCTTTATCAGCAACAGAATCTGTGATTCGGCTATTGGTGTACAATGCCTCTAGCAATAAAGCAAATCTTTGTTTCCCTTGTTCTGGCTGATAAAAAATTATACTAGGATCCAATGATGAGAGCCCTTGGACAGGCTTGTACTTCAGAGGACATCTTTCTAATATCTTTTCTGTCATTTTGATTAGCACAGTCTGGAATTTAAGTTTGAATTTTAGGATATTACTTTCATTCGAAGTGACTTCTTTGAGAAGTTTTTTTTTTGTTTGAAATCCAAGATTAATACCTTTTACATCACGCAAATTGTCTTTGTCATGTAAATCTAATACAAAAAGCTTAGTTGTTGTAGGCATTTTACTGGACTTAAGAAATCTTTCCATAATATTTAGTACGAGACATTGTAAATCTGTGAACAGGAATGAACCAAGTGGGTCTGACGTTTGGAACTTTCGTAAAAATGATTCACGTTCTAAGGAAAGCATTTTAAAAAAAGCCAGCTTGCATTTTAGAAATACATCTTTGGTTTGAACAGAAACATTTTGTAATGGTTTGGTGTTGAGAGATTTTCGGCTGTCAACTGCACAAAAATCCAAAATCACTTCGTCAAACCTAAAAACACCTCAAAAAGTATAAATCCCTAAAGAGAAAAAGATATAAACAGATTAAGTCTTAAGTCATACAGTCTAAAACACATCCATATACCAATCACCTTCAATCGGAAGGATGAACTTGGAACAACCTCTACGGACAGAATAGGAAGAATAGTAGGTAATAGTGAACTAAAAATAGAAAGAAACAGGATAGAAGTAGATTTATGGGATGTCGTTCCTTGCCCATCCTTTTCATTCACTTATCAAATACATCTCTCATTACACAATTATACAGTAAGGAAAAGAAATATATCAAAAATATGTAACTTGGTCCATGGATCATTCTTCATATGTTTTGAAATTTTAAAATTTCCCGGACTTTTTTGGAATTTTCCTGACTTTCAGCATATCTTAAACGCTTCCTTGACCTTCCTGACCTTCCCTGACTGATTTTTTTTCCTGACTTTCCAGAAAGTGTGAACCCTGAAACCAGGAAATTACTACTAAAACTGTGTGAGCATTTTTATCGAGCGTAAGCACAAATGACATGACAAAAACGAAAACTGTCTAAATTAAAAGCAAAAAAAATACTAAAAATTCATTCTATCGCAAACGCTTCGTATTATAATTATGATTAAAGGATAGCAGAATCGGTAGCCTGAAGTCTCCATGTAGTAATAGTGACTTGCTACTTCTCATTTACTGCAAGCTCCACTATCACTTTTACTTGGAACTAATTTCTCTCGTATTTCTATCTCTTTAATCATAAAATTGCAGGTCTAAGGTCCCGCATACACAAGCATTTGTTATTTGTTCTTCTGATTGGAAGTTTTCCATGAAGAAATCATCTTTTCCGTAAATTTTCTAACTCTAGCCTTTATCCCTCTAACCTTTTTGATAAACTTGTTTACTCGTTTCTCGATAATACTTGTCGCCTTAAAACTACTGCATATGATGTTCCTAAACTTCCTGTTTATGCTCGGCTTCTCTACATAGTACCCCTTTCCAATGATCTTCACTTTCAGATTAGAAATATCTTAAACAAAAACTTTCCACAATGCAAGTTTCTTATATCTTTTATTAACAACAGCTCAATTGGCAGTTTCTTTAAGATTAAAGAAAGCATCCCCATGAACTTGAGGTCACACATCGTTTACAAATATAAAATGTGTCGACTGTAACATCGACTATGTAGGTCAAACTTTCTTACAACTAAAGATGCGAGCCTTCAACAGCATGGCCATTTCCTTTCGAACTAATCTCCCCAACTCTCAACCAGAGAATTTAGCTGTCAGAGATCACTATGACCTCAATAGGCACTGTATATCTCTTCAAAAATTCTCCATTCTTCAAAATGCTTCTAAAGGTGAAGAACTTAAAAATTTGGAATCTTTTTATATAAAAACACTTAAACCTACACTTAATATCCATAAGACATCTTTGGCACTCCTGATTGCCTGTACTAATTGCCTGAATTTCGTGCAAAAACGAACACAATTTCTTGCGAGGTTTACTTTTTGTTTTGCAAACAACTGAAATCAGATGGAGCTCGTCGATTTCGGATAAACAGAAATAAAACTAATAACAAATAGTTTATATTACAAAAAATTGATCAACTATTGTGATGGCGGTTTATCGATTTGGATGAAATT
>JABUQX010090053.1:12500-25000 GCA_015478945.1 Trachelipus rathkii | reverse complement strand
GAGAAGCAATGTAAGATAAATTAAATGTTGCAACCAACCATATCACATCAACACTATGACCATCTAGGCATATAGTTTTTACTTTATTGGATGGAACAGGAACAAGAAGTTTCATTTTCGGGTGGAGATATATAAAGATTAGATTGGATCTGTGATATTAAAAACTTCTATACAGTACTTTCATGGAGGCATGCATAGCCAGAGCCAAAGTATGGAACACAATTAAAAAATTTGAGGGTTGAGCTGCTGGAGCAAAATAAAAAATATATTTATACCTATATGGTAATAGTAGAACAGAAGGTCTTCAATGCCACTTTTTATAAAAATCATAGCACAGACTCTAAAAAATTAAAAAAAAATACAAATGATATATAAACGTCTTTAGGGAAAAAAAAGTTACATCCTGTCAAAGTTTAAAAATATATCATAGCCTTTTCTTATAGTCGAATGAACCTGAACTCCATCTTATCGCACATTAGGAAATAGGCAACAATAAAAATGGCGAGAAAGTAAAAAAATATAGCCAAAACATATATTATGAAACCATAGTGTAAAAACAGATCTTTAAAAATTTTACAAAAAAATTTTTTTTTATTATAATATTTTATATATATATATATATATATATATATATATATATATATATATATATATATATATATATATATATATATATATATATATATATATATATATATATATATATATATATATATATATATATAAAGTAAAAATTAGCCCCTATATGTTAGGCTTGCATTCACAGAAACCTAGATCCATCTTAGGTTAGGTTTTGGTATATGGCATTGATGATCCATGTTAGATTTAGGCATATAGCATTGACAATCCATACAGGTTATTTTTCAGTTTACAACCTTTCAAGTTCAGGTTATGATAAGTTTTATTAATTGTTCACAATAAAGCTGTGTAAATTAACAAATCATATCATAACCTGAATTATGAAGGTCCAAAATTGAAGAGTAACCTATATGTATTATCGATATCATATACCTTAACTTAGGCGGATCCCACCGATGCTGTATACCAAGACCCACCTAGATTGGATATATATATATATATATATTTATTATTATATATATATATATATATATATATATATATATATATATATATATATATATATATATATATATATATATATATATATATATATATATATATTATATATATAAGTATTAGATACAAATAGAAAATTTTCTAAGTTTAAAAAAATTTCTAAGTTTAAAATTTATAAAGCTTTTTAAGAAAATTTTAGTGGCAAGTTTCCCCGAATTATGCCACAGTTTGCCACTAAAATTTTAAAAAAACTAAACTTAAATTAAATTTTCTGAACTTAGAAATTTTTTTTTAATTCTAGAAATTTTGAGCAGAAAAAAAGTCACAGTACAGTATCTACCATAAATATGTTGTTATATATATATATATATATATATATATATATATATATATATATATATATATATATATATATATATATATATATATATATATATATATATATATATATATATATATTTATATGGCTATTTATAAGTGGTTGACTTCAGGAGCGAAAATCAATAATTAATGTATCGTTATTTTAATAATTTTAGGGTAAATACATTAAATTTTTGGATAACCCAACAAACCTTAACCTAACCTAACCTAACCTAACCTTAACCAAAACTTAACCCTAAATTAACCTAACCTAATTTTAACGGAGTCAACAACTTATAAATGTCCTATATATATATATATATATATATATATATATATATATATATATATATATATATATATAGATATATATATATATATATATATATATATATATATATAATATATTAGAAGTTGTAGATTGCGAATCTACACATTTTGAGACCGAAAAATTTTCTGTTGGTAAAACTTCTTAAGTTCAGAAAAGGTTATTTAAATTTTAGTGGCAAGCTTCTCTGGAATCATGCCAGAAGCTTGCCACTAAAGAATTTTCTTAAAAACTTAACTTCTTAACTTAATTTTTCTGAACTTAGAAAATTTTGAACTGTAGAAAATTTCTGGTCTCAAAAATATGTGGTCCTGTGCTATACCTTTACCATATATATATATATATATATATATATATATATATATATATATATATATATATATATATATAGAGAAGAGTGATAGTGAGGTATATATATATATATATATATATATATATATATATATATATATATATATATATATATATATATAGGTTGAGAGATATCTCAGTGATAAAATATTGAGTATATTGTCCTCAGTCATAGCACGCAGCAGTTCAATCCCTGAGAAGGCAGTATTTCTTTAACTTCCCACTATTTGTTTTAGAACGCCTCGTGGCGTAGTAGAATTTACCTCAAAATTTTTATAGTCGCCTAGGGCTACTTTCATTCAGTTGTAGTATTGGAAAATTATCTACCTGGGGGCAAGAATTAAACGACTGCGAAACACGTTGGTGGCAATTAGTTTGGGATAGCCGGGCCTTTAAAGTTCAATTCCTGTGGTCCCCGTGTTACTCCCTGCATAGGTCATAAAGCATGTTAAAAGGTAGTTTCTATAAAAACAAACTTTTTTTAATATATATATATATATATATATATATATATATATATATATATATATATATATATATATATATATATATATATATATATATATATTTTTTTATATATATAAAGATATATATATATATATATATATATATATATATATATATATATATATATATATATATATATATATATAATAATAATAAATTTTTAATCTCAAAATTTTATAGGGCTACTTTCATTCAGTTGTAGTATTGGAAATCAGCTTATCTAATTATTATTTTAAACTTTTTGAGGCTGTAACTTTTTTTTCTTAAAGACGTTAGTATTTTTTATTATTCTTCATTATTATTTTTTAAAAATCGACATTGAAGACCGTCTTCTTTATTATTACCAAAATTATAATGCAATGAATGGCATCAGAGCCGGAGCTGGAGCTGGAGACAATTTTAAATTGTATATTCAGAGTCAAACTTGGAACTGAGGATTTTAAAATAGAGCCAGCATAAAGATTTACAGGTTCCATATGCATGTTTTTGTCACTCAAAATATTATAAAATTGATCCTTATTAATCCTAATTTCTTTTACTGATTTCAATGAAACATACTGAAAATGTGAGAAATATGTTGTAATTAAGAAAAATTGAAATGAAAACCTCAGGAGCCCCATAAAATAATATTTTTACAAGCAGGTAAAACTTCACTTTTATGACATTTGTCTATGGAGAAAATATTTTAAAAAATGTAGTTTCAGATTTTCATGAAACTTACATAAAATGTTTAAAATGAGTTGAAAAGAGAAAAATATAAATTATTAAAAATTTCTTGAGAAATAAATTTGAATAAGTTATGGTCTTTAAATTTTCATTTTACAATATGTAAAATTGATGTTACTTCCACATATCTACCTGTTTTTAAAATCTTTTAAGGCATGTCATAGTGTTCAAGTAATATTTTATTATTTTAGCATCACTCACAGGTCAGGGTGTACAGGGGTGCATAGACCCCAATAGAAAAATATTTGTGTCATGCTCATAGAAAAATTAATAAAGAAAATGATGGGTTCCAATAGATTTTATTAATAACTTTTTTCTAATTAAAAATATTTCTGGCAAAAAAGAAATTGGAATGTCATTTCAATGGAATCTGTATGATTGTAATTTTTTGGAGGTGAGGTCTCCGGTAATTTTCTTTGACTTTCCTTAAAACGTATTTCTAACATTTATAATAAGTGTCATTGAAATCAGGGAAAGGTGCTTGAATTGCTAAGGTTCACAAAATCTGTGTAGAAATTGTATTTTCATTCTTTTTTATATAGCTATACATATATTTTTTTTTTTTAAATATTTTTGATATTTCACATTTTATTAGGGTTTGTGTAATGCATTTAGCTACATATATATATTTTGTATTTACAGTTACAATAAAGAAAAAGTAAAATTTAATACTATAAAAAAGGGTGTGGTGATATGAAACTCATATTGTTAAACTGGTGATATTAAACTTTTAGATATGGGTTAGAGCAGTACAGGATCTCGTTTGAAAATGTATATTTTATATAGGCCTAAATTGTTTTGAATTTAAGAAGCATAGTCATCTGGCATGAAGTGGAGCACTTTTAAACCCAATAATTTATCTAAATTTATTTTAAAAATGTTAAACTTATCCAAATATAAATTTTAATACCTCAGTTTAAAGCTCTATCCAAGTTCATTCTTATATTATGAATGAAATTCAGAAAAAAATTAAGCCTTTAAATAATGGCTAATGTTAGGGAATAAAAATATAATTTTCTGAATCTGAAAAATTGTGGCACTCAAAACCTTTGATGTAATTCAAAAAATTTAAAACCTAGAGCTAAAGTTTATTAATCATTCTGTATGGTCTTTAGGGAGTTTTCTATATGATAAATATTGCAGCAGCATATTTTTTCTTAACATTATAATTTTTAGGCTGAATTATCTGGCCTCCAGCCAAAGTTATGACCTGACTTACACTATATATAGTGAGTATATATATATATATATATATATATATATATATATATATATATATATATATATATATATATATATATATATATATATATATATATATATATAAGGTTCTTGTCTATATATTATATATATTTATATACATATATACCTAGTATATATATATAAAGAGTTAAAGATATATATATATATATATATATATATATATATATATATATATGTTATATATATATATATATATATCCAGATAAAGTTATGACCTAGGACTATACACATATATATATATATATATATATATATATAAAATAATGACTGTTGGTAAGGTAGATCTTGTCAGACATAATTGATAGAATTTATTGAATATATTACTTATTATGTTGATGAAAGAGAACCTGTTCATTTGATTTATTTAGGTCTCATCAAAACATTTGATAAAGTACCCCATGGTAGGCTGATACAAAAGTATATCACAATATTATAAATATAGTGGTTTCTAACTTAATATAATATTAGTTGACTAACAGAAGGCAATGTACTTCTTAATGGTTATATTATTAAATCATCATTGGAGCTTGTGAAAAGTGGTATTTCTTATAGTTCTGTGTAGGGTACACTCTTTTCTTAATATAAGTGAATGTAGATGAAGAAATAAAAATAGGGTTTCTAAGTTTCTGATGATACTGAATTAGCTGCTTCTGTTGGAAATCTTGAGGGTTGTGTTAGAGTGAGCTGATGGGTGGCAAATGAATTTCAAACAAAAGGTTTATATTACTTCACATTGGCAAATCAAATTGTTTTAACTATGACATATATAGGAAATGGTTGGAGACTGTTGTAAATGAAAGGATTTTGACATGCTTTTTAGCAATTTGAAATTTTCAGAGCATCGTTTAATATAGAAAAAGAGGTAATAAAATTATAGAAATTATAATTCATATTGTTGCACACTAGAGTAAGGAAGTATTATCAAGCCTTATAATAGCTATGAAAACTGTGCAGCAGTTTAAACCACTTGATTAAGTAATTAAAATAAAACATTCCTAACTTCTTCAGCTTCTCCTCATAGCTTTTAACCCCAAACACAAAAATCATGCATGTTGCTCCAGCGTATCTATTCTTTTCATAAATAAGGATCCAAATCTATTCATTAATACTCTAATACTGGCCTAACATAGCTATTATACAGCTTACTTATGACCTCTCTGCTCTTGCAAAGGACATTGCTATTTGTTATACAGTTATACAAAGCATCTTATTAGCTTTATTCTTTGATTCCAAACACTGACTAGCTACTTTGAGATTACTGTTAATAATCAAATGAATCTTTTTCCTGGTCCACAGACTTAAGCCAATCCCCATTCATATTGTAGTTAAATCTTTCATTCAAGTAACCAGCATAAAGAACTGTATTTTTGCTATTAAAATTTATTTGTCACTTATCTGCTCACCCACGACCACTACTGAGGTCTCTCACCTCTACTGAGAGAGTAAGTTTTTTATATAAGACCATGATGAAAGAACTGGGGATCACAATAGGTAAATAAACAGTAACACATTTAGTAAGAATTGGGAAAGTACTTTATCAGAAAAAAGGATGTTCATGTTTTGATTGATTTGCCTAGGGATGTGATAACTAAATTTAAAACTAGGTTGGTTAGGTAGATATATATAGGGCCTATATGTTTTGAGTAATATTGTATAGTTAAATTGTATTGTTCTTTTTGTTCAATGGGACCTTTAATTGTTTTGAAAGGAGTTGTCTCAAAATTAAAAACTATATATAGTGTATATATATATATATATATATATATATATATATATATATATATATATATATAGCTAAGAAAGTATTATAAAAAAATATATATATATATATATATATATATATATATATATATATATATATATATGACAAAATATTACTGAAAATCAGAATCTTTTAAGTTGGCAAAAGTTTTTAAATAGTATAAATAAATTGATAAATAGGATAATAAACTCTTCCACAGTGGGGTGTGGAGCTGTGATGTGAGCTTTTGTGACGATTATTCATTTCTGTATATACTTCAAGCTCAGGTCAATATAGATGATCTTTTAAACATTTTTATCTTGTACACAATATACTGAGAACCAAAGTATCAGCTGAAAAGGTGCTGATGCTCATCAGAGTATACAAAGAATTATAAAATTAATATTAATTGGCTACTTTTTAGTTAGTATATAATGAAAAAATTGTATTGCTCTATGTTATTTTTTATAAAAACAAATGTTTTCATTTGTTTAATTTCATTTGCTTGATATAAAGCTTCATATGAAATTGATTTGGTACATTTAACAGTCAGATATTACTATTTTAGCGGCCACAAATGCAAAATTATTATGGCAATGGTAAATAAGAACCTATATAATAAATACTGTATAATAAAGTGTATATTGATTAACTTCTGCTATTAATCTGATTATTTTCTCTAAATCGCAAATATATAGGAAAATATAACTGGTTTTTTATTGGGTAGTTAAAATATTACTTTTAGTAGGTTTCCTGTGATTTTTTTACTGCCAACTCTAGTTCTGACCCAGGTTGAGTGCAATAAAACTAGAAAAAACATCCCTTTTTATTAAATATGATTTTACTAGTTTATTATTTTTTGTTATTTAGAGTTAATTTCATTACCTACAAGCCTTGAGAATAGTTTTGTTCCTAATAATTATATACTGTATAAATAACTGGTTTCATGGTACAAGCAGGCAGTTTGCACACAGTCTGTCAGTCATTTGTATTATTTAAAGCAATCATGTGAGTGGGGTTTTATTAGGTAGTTCAGGTTTTTTTGGGGGGGGCATAGTTTTTATAGCCAAGCCTGTTCTTAATCTTTGAGCTGTAGATATTGTTTGTTAGCATGTTTAAGCATATTTAGGATGCTAGATGAAAAGTGCATAAGCATTTTCTTACAAAGTGTAAACGATACGATGTTTCTTAATGTTCTTAAATTTAAGATAATTAGAGGTATAAACTTTTTTATCACTTAATTTGAAACTTGGGATAATAAACAAAGAATCTTTGCCTGGCTGGAAATCTGACCTCATGCTGGAGCAAAGATTTTTAGACCAAATTTTCTTGCTGCTAGCTAAAGTTATGATCAGAGTTACAACACACAAAAACTAACCTTACACACACACACACACACACACACACACACACACACACACACATAGCATATATATATATATATATATAAGGTTGTTATATATATATAGAGTATATATATATATATATATATATATATATATATATATATATAATATATATATATATATATATATATATATATATATATATATATATATATATATATATATAATTTTTTCTCCATATCTACTGTAGATTATAATTCATGAAAAGCTCTGAAAAAATAAAATTGATTTAAATGCAAGACAAAAATTTCACTATATATATAAACCAACTAGATAATATGTAAGTATTATTATTTATTATTATTATTATTATTATTATTATTATTATTATTATTATTATTATTATTATTATTATTATTATTATTATTATTATTATTATTATTATTATTATAAATTTATTAGGTGAATGTTTTGCACAGTCTACAGCTAGTTTTCCTTTTGTATTTTAAAACTGAAGAATTTCTTAAATAAAATATTTTGAACAATTCCACATAAAATACATTCAGCTAAAATCTTGTAATTTTGTAATATTTAAATATATGGTTAATTCATATATATCAAAATAAGAGCAACATATATGTGTATAATTAATATATTTGTTTTTATCTATTTATATATATATATATATATATATATATATATATATATATATATATATATATAATCATTGAAGAATGATGGGAGAAGATATTGAAGGTCACTCCAATTCATCAGAAGTTTTAGATTTTGAAGATGACTCCTGTTAATCTGAATATTTTCCTGAAACTACTGACGCTGATGATTCTAGTTCAGCAACTCTTTGTTGCAACTTAAAATACAGCAAACAGAGGTACATGTTTTTTTAAGATAGCACAGTCATTTACTATATTCCTCAATCAATGCTGACTAAGTTAGTCAATTAAGAGTTCTCAGAAGACTTAATATATAGTAGTCCTAATTTTTAATCTCAAGTAGGAAAAGAATTGTGCCTGCACAAGATACACCCTTAGTACTTAAAAATGTATAAGTTCTTTATATTAGAAGAAAACTAAAATAAAGGAAACTAGGATCATAGAAAAATTAAAGTAAAATATTTAAAATTAGATAGAAATGTTCCAAATATTTTTTTGTCATCAGTGCTTAAAACTTACCATATTTATATTAAAATAGACTAGTTTAAGAATTTTATAAACCACTATTTTTTAATGCCATTCAGAGAGTTAATGATTGTAGCAAATTATAATACATTTTGTTTCAGCCTCTTTGATAGATGATTTTGTGATATGTCTATTTATTGTTAATAAAATAATTTAAAAGAAATTTCATCCTCACTTCACTTAATTTAAATGGTAATTATTTACTATAACTGATAGTCTGATAAGTCTTGAATAGTTAGTAACATGAAAAACTAAAAGTTAATATATTTTCATCCTCCCCACAGCTTGTGGGTAGGGTGCACACACACACATGCACTGGAAGCAAAATAATTAAGTAGAAGAATATGACCAAAGTCGAAATGATTTGTTCCCCCCCCCATACCCTTCCCTCATACCCTTAATTCCGAGTCCATTGAAGCCAAAATCCACCGAAGAGCTTCATACACCGTGGTGTCTCGTGAGTGCCAGGGTTCATCCCCTGGCCAGGCCCACAATCATACTCCCTCACAAAACTACACAATTTACCCCTACTATGAACCATTCTTCTCACATGTGCTAAATTTACATTCCTTTCCTTCAGACATTCTTTTACTGACCAATCCAATTTTCTTAGATCTCGCAGCTGGTCGCTTCGCAACACACACACCACCATAAAACTGCTTAACCAACCAACTATCCATCCTTTCTTTTTCCTTATTTTCTCATTTACTCCTTTCGTCACACCATACAAATCTTTAATACGTTCATTCTTCATTTTATCAATTCTTCTCACACCTAATACACCCCTAAGATGATCCATCCGAACAGATTGTATCTTAGATCCATACCTCCTATTCCACACAATAGTTTCACTACTATGCATTAACGTCGGTAACAATATTCTATCATGCAGAACCATAACGCACTCCAGGCTTAGTCCCTTTGCATTCACCAAATATTTAATTGCATCAGCTGCCTTCCTACCACTCGTAACTTTCCGAATACACTCATCATCATCTGTTTCCTTTTCATCCAAAATTTAAATATTTAAATAAATATTTAAGCTCCAATACTTGTTCTAGCTGTCTACCAACCAACATGATTTCACACTGCGTTCTCTCCTCACCTACCATCATCACCTTGCTCTTATCTGCATTTTCTTTCATACCCCCTCCCTTTACACACACACTGCCAAGCTTCTTTCTTTTCCGATGCATGTACGCACCTTACCCCCAGTCTTGGGGAGAAAAAGGTAGATGAAGAAGAATATATATATATATATATATATATATATATATATATATATATATATATATATATATATATATATATATATATTTTTTTTTTTTTTTTTTGTTTGCCCCCCGCTCCTTTCCTATGAGAAACGGTCGTCAATAAGATGTTGTGCCACCATAGCAGGCAGGACCCAGAGATCCGTCAGAGAAAAGCGTCAAACTATTTCTAATGTCTGTTAGGTTCGAGCAGTCTAGCAGGAGATGTCCTGTGTCGTCAATTGTCATGGAGGGACATCTTTAACAGTGGGTGAGGGACCATTATGAATTTTCTATTTATATTCCTTATTCCTGAAGTGAGGGATGGTGCCCCGAGCGTAAACGGGACAGCATTACTCTGGTTTGATTGTCCAAAGTTTGTTTTGTGGGGGATATTTGTAGTATGGTGTTGTTTGGATATACGGAGATCATTCTTTGGATTAACTGAGTGTGAATGTGTTTAATAATTGGAGTATCTGGGGTCGAGGGAGGGAGTGTGTTGTAAATGTCTGAGTAAAGTGGGAAATATAGTATATACCAAAAAATAAAAGTAATTAATAATTTAGCATTAAATTTTGTCTTACTTTTGACCAACTTTTTAAAAATTTTCCTACATTTTCCTTAAAAGTGTCCTATATTCCTATTTTTTGACCCCTAAAAGTGAGTATGACCCCTATTATTATTATTATTATTATTATTATTATTATTATTATTATTATTATTATTATTATTATTATTATTATTATTATTATTATTATTATTATTATTATTATTATTATTATTATAATATTATTATTATTATTATTATTATTATTATTAATATTATTATTACTATTATTATTTAGACTGTTGGAGAATGGAAGGCAGTGGAGAGATTGCCCTGCCACCTATTATATGCAGATGATTTGGTATTGTGTGACAAATTAGAAGAGTTTGAGAAGATTGAATAAAGAGGGTTTTAGCATTTGTGTTAAAGTAGGTTTTTGAAAGTAAGTGTAGATAAGAGTAAGGTGAATCCACTGTGTGAAGTTATGTTGGATGGTGAGAACAAGTATCTGAATTTAAATATTTAGGTTATATGTTAGATGAAAAGAGTACGGATGATGCAGAATGTAGTAGGTATTTTGTGAATGGTAGGAAGGCGGCTGGTGCAATTAGATCCTTGGTGAATGCAAAAGGACTAAGTCTTGATTGCACTATGGTTTTACATGAAGGTATGTTGTTACCGGTGCTAATGTATAATAGGGAAACTATATTGTGGAATAAGAGGTATAGATCTAAGGTGCAATCTGTTCAAAAGAACAATCTTGAGGGTGTGTGTTAGGTGTGAGACGAAACTGATAAAATGAGGAATGAACATGTTAGGGAGTTGTGTGTTGTGAAGAATGGTATAAACGAGATAATACGCGAGAATTTAGTAAGATTATTTGGACATATGTAAAGGATGGATGATAGTCGGTTGGTTAAGAGGATGTATAGTGGTGAGTGCGCTGGGAATCGAAAATGTGAGTGGAGTCAGTAAATTAATGTGTGATGGAAAGGAATAAGAGTGTGGCAGAGGCGAGAAGAAATTTGCATAATAGGAGTGAATGGCTGGGCTTTGTGAAGGGGTATGGTTGTGGGCTGAATGGTCCAAGGGATGATGAACCCTACATTGATGAGATACCACAGTGTGGGTTCATCGCCGTCTTGTAAAGCCCCAAGGTGGATTTTTCTGATTACGATGATTTCTCACTGGGGGTATAAAGGCGACGGTTAAAGTGGGGTTTTTCTTTTCAACATGCTTCATATCATGTTCTGCTACTATTCTGTTCCGGTGTATTCTACGCACCTCGCCCCTAATTTGGGTTGGGAGGATATATATATATATATATATATATATATATATATATATATATATAACCTTAATATATATATATATAATAACTTATATATATATATATATATATATATATATATATATATATATATATATATATATATATAATATAACACACCTTACACTATACTCATATATAACACCACTATATATATATATAACCTTAGCAATAACATATATAATGTGTATAATATATAATAACATATATATATATATATATATATATATATAATATATATATATATATATATATATATATATACTATATACTTATATATATATATATATATATATATATATATATATATATATATATATATAATTTTTTTTGCAGGTCAATGAAAGAGTTCCAGCAAATGCTTTCACTTAGACTGTTTTTTTTTTTTTTTTTAAACGTTTTCCAACATCGTCCTAGAACTCTTGAGGAATTGAAGGAAAGGATCCGAGAGGAAATCGACGCAGTTCCACTGAGATAA
>JABUQX010090053.1:5000-7500 GCA_015478945.1 Trachelipus rathkii | reverse complement strand
AATTCAATCAACATACTCTAACTGAATATCAATGGTATTAAGAATAAACATAAAGAACTTCTCCATACGTTAGCTAAGCATGATATACACATAGCTCTTATACAGGAATCTAACCTCACTCCAGATACCTACCTCTCTGGATTTTCCAACTGCACAACCATAAAACAAGACAAGGATCGATCCAAACACAGTCTGGTTATTCTCATTCACAAAATCACAGAATTCCCGAAACACCAAATGCTGCACACAACAAATTATGAACCGCGATCAAATCTCTTCGTTCCAATCAATAGAAGTAAAAATCAGTAAAAAAGATATACAACCTGGTTAATCTCTACATGCCTCATCCCACCTTTCAACACTGCCCCCGGGATTATGTCCCTGATTTGTCACCCCTAACCCAGTATAATAATTTGTTATTGGCAAGGAACTTCAACTGGCGAGCTTATAATGATTTCATGAACAGGAACTCTCCAATTCTAGACAGCTAACTTCATATCTCTGAATTAAGCAATACAACACTTTAATAAACCATTCTAAAGGCGTCCAAAAAAAATCATTCCCAATCTACCGCAAACATTTCAAGACCTATATCACTGCTTACTTCTACAACGTCTAAAGTTTTCAAGAGATTAATACTGAATAAAATCTCCTTCATCCCACTCTCAGATACACAAAATGGTTTTAGAGAAAAACATTCCACTACTACACTACTTACCGACCTAACACAAACATCGTCACAGGCTTAACCAAAATTTCACCCACCCACTCTTCGAGTAGCAAGATAAACGAGACATTGATAAAGTTCGTGTCACCTCTCTTAATAGGGCAAATCTTGAAATCTACAAATAACTGTCCAATGAAAAGAAAATAATATAAATTTCCTATCGATTACTTTGCGAGTCGCCTGGGTTATATAATCAGGTCCCCTAGGGGTGCCATTCTATCATAACACATAATCTTTTTATACGATCTTCCAGCACATCCCATTAATAAAAAATCAATAGTTTATGCAGAGATGACCTGACAATCACAGCTCCAAAGTCTCTCTAATAAATACAGCAGTCTTGAGCTACCAGCAATCATAAATTAGCTGGAACAGTGGCAATCAGCAAACAGAACGACTGCCTCTTCCCCAAGTTCTCCATCACACTGCTCACACCTGACAGAAGAGAATCAAATACCCATTCAACAGTTTTCCTCTCAAACCACAGACTCCCTCTCAATAAACAACCCACCATTCTAAGCACTTTTGATACACACATGACTTTCATCCCCTACATAAACAACATTACCTCGAGCCATATATAACAAACGCATTGAAAACATTAATCGGAACAAATTTGAGCCAAGACAAAAAATCACTCACAATTGTTACAAGCAACAGCTTCGTCAATCTTGAACTATACTTGCATAGGTGATCCAGTAATAACTTTTAGACCAACATCCAAAATCTTGAGATCGTTCAAAACAAAGCTCAGAATAATAACTCATAAGCTACCTCCCATCCACCATTTACAGAAGCAGAAAATATATAAATTATCCCATAAGAGGCCTATATCTTGATATGATGGGTAGCCACCAGTTGCTTTTTACGTGATCTCAGCAGCCCACCCTGCACCAAACATTTCAACAACCCCCTCCACCAGGAAAGGGAAAAATCAAACCAGCTATATACTATTCTAACACAGCACGCTTCCTTCCCGCTACCAAACACTCTTATTACCAAACACATCCACACACAGTTAACACAAAGAGCGATTTCCGAATACCCAAACAACACCATACCCTGGGCGCGTCTACCCGAAATTTCTCCCACAGAACAAACTCTGACCATCAAACTAGAGGGATGCTATCCCGTCTCCGCGCTGGGCACCATCCACTCCCCTTCAGGAATATAAACTTAGATTTCTATACCACCTTTGTCCAAAGATGTCACTACCTAACCAATGAGCGACCCACAAAACCTCGACGGACATCAGACACAACTTTGATACGCTCTCTCTGACGGATCTATGGGTTCGGCCTGTTGTGGTGACACAATATCTCGTAGGAGGGGGCGGAGGGGCTACCAGGTAAAGTGTATATATATATATATATATATATATATATATATATATATATATATATATATATATATATATATATATATATATATATATATATATATATATATATATATATAGAGAGAGAAAGTGTTATTGAAAATGAGTAAACTAAATATTATAAAGGATTAGGTATGACTTAAAAATAAATTTTCTTCAAGAACTTGCTTTAAATCTTGAGAGAGAAAGCTACTCCCCCTTCAAAATAAAGAAAAGACTATCTCATAAAAAAGAGATTAAAATAAGTTTGAAGAAAGTTTGTTTTCCGAGCAAAAACACAAAAGGCTAATTCAAACTTTACAAAAAAACATAAAAAAAAACAAAAATAATAATAATAAAGAAAAACAAAAACAAGCATAAGTTTTAAATTCTATGATAAAGTTTTTAAAAAGATT
>JABUQX010090052.1:37500-41366 GCA_015478945.1 Trachelipus rathkii | reverse complement strand
GTCGTGTGTTTAATTGACAAACTATACTTAAGTTTTTCAGAATTTTCATTGTCATTGGTTGCGGAACATTTTTTATGAACTTTGTATATTTCAAAAATATATTGCCAAATTCTCTGTCATATGATAATGTCATCATGGTAATAAATAAGTTGCATATTGATGTTTCTCAACATCCAGTACTAAAAATTTTTTTTTGTCCTCATACTAAATGAAATACGATACGTTTATTATAAATTTGAGTTTATTGCTAATAGAAGCGTTAGAATAATATATAATTTCGGATTTTCAAAACATTATTTATTTATATGAACGTATATATATATATTTACATAATATAATTATATATATTTTAATTTTATCTATTTCTTATCATATGTGAATAATAATATATATATATATATAATATATATTAATATTAAATAATATATTAATATATATACTATATATATATTATATAAATAAATATATTAATTAATATTATAATTAATATATATATATTAATACTTAATATATATTTAATAATATTATTATATATTATATATATATATATAATATATATTAATATATATTATATATATAATATATATAAACATCGGAGACTTATACGAAATGATATAAGAGGTCATAGCGCTAAATATATTATTTATAATAAATATCCAATAGAATACGATAGTTGTTTGTAATATATTGTGAGAGAAATAATATATCACGTGTTTCAAATCTAAATAATGTAATATTGGTATTACACTAGTAAATTAAACTTATTGTATCTTGTAACACATAGTGATGAAAATATTTTATTTTATAGTAGTTCAAAAGCGAAAGCACAACTAGTGGGTAAAGCGTAGATAGGATAAGAATCTATCATTTTTATTGAGATTTTATGATCGCTTAAGAGCGAGCATCAATATAATTAGTTTATATACATTGCATTTTAAAATTTAGCGAGAGTAATTTATAAAAGAATCTTGAAATATACTGTTAAGCTGAGCTTGATTCGTGTAGTTGTCTGTTTAAAACAATCACATAATTATTAACTTATTTCATACTCACATACTCTTGTAATTTATATCAAAATTAATTCTATTATATGTTTAAGATACTCCACACTAATTTATATACTTAACTAGCATAAATATTTTTATATCTAGTTAATTCAATAATTATATTAAATCCAGATAATAGTATGCGTACAAATCAAATAATTGTTTTAATAATAAGACTATGCATTAATTCAAAATAATATAATAATAAAGATATTATAATCATAATAATTAATAATAATAATGAATAAGAAATTAGATATATAATAATAATAATAATATAACTATGAAAAATATTGAATAAATAATAATAATAATAATAATAATTAAATGAAATAATAGATAAAAATAAAATACAATTTACCATTATCTCTACACTTACATTGATATAATATTATTATATTATACATATCAGTTTGAATCTCTTAGAAAACATGAAATATAAATCTTATTCTTATTATAATTAATAACACTCTATATGCTATTTATGAGCTGAGTGATATATGATCGTAGATTAATGTCCAATCAGAAAGTCACTGTTTATTTACCCTCGTTGTATTAGATTGCGCCTAGCCTCCTTGAAGAAGATGTCCACCCATCCCCATTATTTTCGAAGAATCTATCTGATACACTCAACATAGGAATATAGTGAATAACATCCTGTTGGATATCCTAGAAAAAATCTACATTCAACGTGGGAGAAATGTAACACCAAACAAACACAAAAGAGATTAAAAAACTAAAAAATAATAAAAATATATAAGAGCTTTTTTTCTCTGGGTGTGGGATCTCGAGCCCGGTTGATGATCTCGAGTGGGTTATATCAATATGTACTTATATATAATTTATAAAATATAATATTATAAGAGAACTTACATAGTCATTACAAGATAAAATATTATGAGAGATAGTTTATAATAAATAATATTCGGGGTAGAGTTTCAAATCCTCTACAAGCCCTCACTCACTCCCTAACTCATATACCGTAGCTACTGATAGTCTCTGATATAACTATATATAATATATATTACTATATATATATATATATAAATTAATTATATATATATATTATTTATGTATTGAGAAGGTATTAACAATAACGGCAAAGTAGGGGCATATCAGAGCTCACCGACTGAAGATACAAGAGGGGGGACGTTTTTAAACATACCCTACGGGGAGTAGGGCAGAGTAGAATCACCCACTAGACATACTCACTCAAAATACATAGAGCGGTGAGGGTTCCGCCGCTCGAACTCCTCCCTCAGAGGAGGTGAGGGCGGAATTATAGTCTCTAACACTACACATGTAGTATACCCGGAAGGCCGAGAGTAACCTACGACTCCTGCCATCCGGAAACTGCGGTTAATATATACCTACTTTAGGTGGGTTAATTCTTTAAGTTATAAAACCAATAAAATCAAATAATTTAATATGAAAAGAATTTGTATATCACTTTAACGAAGTAACGTATATGTATAATATCTCTAAAATATATAGGCCTATTTACTACATCATATTACTCATATAATACTCAATTATTAATATAATAATTCTTTTTATTATTTTTTATTTTTATTTACATTATTTTCTCAATTAATAAATTTACACACATGCATTATACCAGCTAATTAGTTTCCTTTTCTCACCGGTAGCTGTTGTATAGTTTTTTAGATATGGATTGTGGCTCTATACTAAAAAAAAAAAACTTGTTAGACAAAGATACCAGGAGCTACAAAACCATTGACACGTACTTGCAAACAATAGTGTTAATTTATTTTCATACAATAATTCAATTTTGAACATGTTACTTAGTTAAAACACTGATATTATATACAGACTATTTGGAAATAATTCTATTACATTAAATTCTTATATATTTAAATAATGGTTTCAATTTCCAATTGTAAATTTATATTATAAACTTTAATTTCTTTCAACGTGAAAAAGATATAATTATAAAAATTTAAAATTAAATTGAATTTCAAATATAAGAAAAAAGGCGTGAATTGGCAGTTCTTGTCACTGTCATAATAGATAATATATACGCAATACGCACTTTACATCTATACTCTTATTTAATTTGATAGGTTGTAGCGAATATATATATATATAAGTTTAGTATTATGAGTATAGCTAGTATAACATATATATATTAGGTAGTAGTAAGAGAATAGGGTATGAGTAAGCATAACCACACACAATATAATATATTTTTGAGGTTATCTATTATGAGATAAATATATATATATAACTAATTTAAAATGTATTGATTAAATACAATTTAACTTTAATAACTATTGTAACTAAAAACCAGTGAAAAAAAGAACTATAGATTTATATAAAATAAATTTAAGTAGAAATAAACGACTATATATATACTACATAGAGGCGAAACTTTATACCAGTAACATTTTATAAACCTAAACTCATCGTGCTTCGTCACAATATCTTTCCCTCTCTTCCTTCCACCTCTCTTCTTAAGCATGCAATCAATTTCTACTGTCCTACTGGCGTCATTCATTCTATAGGTATATTATATTTCATATTTTATTCATACTAGTAAATAAATATATAGGGCCAGTTGAGTACAGAACTCACATTTACTACTACTATATATTATATATATACTATATATATTATATATATATATAATATAATTACGCTGAGTTAGCGTAACATGAGAAAAAAACTACGTAATAGAAATTACTTATAATACGAGAGAACGTAAAACTTATATCTAATCTCGTTCAGTATTTTATACAGTAATGTGTATAAGCGTAAATACGAGAAGAGATGGAGAACAAAATTATAGTACACACACGT
>JABUQX010090052.1:30000-32500 GCA_015478945.1 Trachelipus rathkii | reverse complement strand
AGGAATGTGACGAAGATCAGTAGTAAACTGGGCAATAAAATCAAGATGACGAAATTCACGAGGAGAATAGTGTAAAGAAACAGAGGTAATAGCAGAAGTGAGTGGTTTATGATCCGTGAGAACATGAAACTGACGACCTTCAAGGAAATATCCAAAATATTTAATCGAAGAATAGACAGCAAATAGTTCACGACCAAAGGTACTATAGCGAGTGACAGCAGGAGGAAGTTTCTGAGAATAAAAAGCGAGAGGAAGCCAAGAACCATTTTGCAGTTGCTCTAGTGAAGCTCGAAAAGCATAATCACTGGCGTCCACAAACAGGTGGGTTTCAGCACCGTGTTCAGGAAAAACAAGAAGAGTGTTGTTAACCAATAGAATTTTACTCTGTTCAAAAGCCTGACAAGCAGCATCAGTCCAATGAACCATTGTCGAGCTGCCCCTACGACCTTGAACAAGCAAAGCAGTAACAGGAGCTAATATGGCAGCAGCCTTGGGGAGGAAACGACGATAGAAATTAAGGAGACCTAAGTAAGCATGAAGATCCTTCTGAGTGGTAGGAAGGGGATAATTACGAATGGCAGAAACACGATCAGGTAGCGGAGATAGACCAAAAGAAGAAATTTTATGGCCAAGAAAATTAAGAGAATCAGCACCTAAAATGCATTTCTCGAAATTTAAACGAAGACCAGCTTTTAGATAAACGAGGATAAACAGTACGAAGTGAGAAAGATGCTCTTACCGGAGAATGAGAAGCAACTAATAGATCATCAATGTAAGCATAAACAAAGGGTAAACCAAGTAAGACATGATCTATCAAACGTTGAAAAGTAGCACTGGCATTACGAAGACCAAATGGCATAAAATTATACATGAAATTGCCAAAAAGAGTTGCAATGAAAGTTTTAGGACGATCATCAGGATTAACAGGAATTCGAAGGAAGGCAGATTTTAAATCAAGAGAAGAGAAAATGGTACATCCATTAAGAGAAGAAGTAAAATCATGAAGGTGAGGAATATAATAAGTATCAGCAACAGTTTTAGAATTTAGTAACCTGTACTCCCAAACAAAACGAAAATAATCTGGCCCTTTTTAACAATGTGAAGCGGAGAAACGTAAGGAGAAGTAGAAGGGGAAACAATACCCTTTTCCAGAAGCATGTCAAATTCAACACGCGCAGCTTTTAACATTTCTGGAGAAAGTCTGCGAGCCTTGCAAACAGGAGGACTTTGTCTCAATGTAATGCATTACATGGTGAGACGCAGGAGAAAGATTAGAAATAGGCTGGATTAAGTCAGAAAATTCAGAATGCAAAAGAGCGTGAAAAGAAGAATCAGAGGAGGAATCAGGAAGATTGATACCATAAACAGAAGAATCGAAAGAAACAGCATTACACGAAAGAGAAGTAGTTTCATCAAGTATTCGACTATTGGCCATGTCAATAAGAATATTGAAATGACTTAAAAACTCAGCACCAATGATGTTTTGCATAACATCGGCCAAGAGAAAAGTCCAACGGAAAGAACGACGCAGTCCAATAGATAAAGTAAGGAGTTGTTCACCATAGACAACAATGCTAGAACCATTAGCAGCCCGTAAATGAGAAACAACAGGCGGAAGAGAAGAACAAAAACCATGAACATTCAAAATAGAGAAACTACTGCCCGAGTCAATTAGGAAAAATCGTTTAGAATCACCATCACATATACGTAAAAGCGAACCTGGAAGAACAGCATTAACCTCAGGAGTAGAAACAGAAGAAGAATCAACAGAAATAGGAACAGAAGTAGGAGCCGTTGTAGTAGCAGTAACCGAAGACGAATAAGAAACAGTAGGAATATGGAGCGAAGCAGAGTTGGAGATGTAGTGAATCAGAGTTGGAATTGGAGGAAATGACCAAGGGAGGAGCGCAATGATCTACGGTCCCCCCCCCGAGGGGAGTTTCCCTGAAGAGAATTTGCAGTTTTAAAATTACAGGGAGGATCAGTTACGTGCTCTAACACCAAAATGATAATGATAGAAGCATAAAGGAGAACCCTGAGGAGGTTGTGGCAAAGAAGAACGGGAAGGTGAAGGAGAACGAGATCTAGTGCGAGAAGATGCAGATGAAGATTGCTGACACTGACAACGAGAGATAGAAGACATTTGTTGTTGCAAGGAAATAATTTGAACATTCATATTGTTCAACAGGTAACATATAGTAAGAAGAGTCTAAGATGATTCTGGAAAAGATTAGAGAGAAGGAGTACAAAGTGAAGAAGTGGAACAGAGTAAGAGAAGATGAGCAGACGGAAGACGAGATCATAGAAAGGAAGAGAAGAAGAGTTAGTAGCAAATTGAGAAGGAAAAGTAATAGAAGAAGAAGAAGAAGAAGAAGAAGAAGTAGAAGAAGAAGAAGAAGAAGAAGAAGGCATAATCGCGAGAGTAAACCATAGGGGTAAAAGATGGATAAGTATTAGGAGAAGAAAGAATTGACTTGGCACATAATATTTCGCGGTTGGC
>JABUQX010090052.1:0-25000 GCA_015478945.1 Trachelipus rathkii | reverse complement strand
ACTATATCCATCCCTTATGATTTTTCGTTTCATTGTCCCCATATCTTTGTATTTCTATTTAAGTTTCAAGAATAATCTGATTCGTGCTTAAAACTGGAATTGGGGAACCTTTACTCTTTTTCCTTTCTACATTTCCTTGTTTTGCTGCTTAGATAGTTCTTAACCCAGATATAATTTCTTCTTTCCGAGAATAATTATGATTGCAAAGTGTCACGGTTTGCGTGTCATAGGAAACAAATATCGAATTAATACCGAACCCACACGCACACTGGATAAGGATACAATTGAAAAAATTGCTTCAACAGTTGATTTCGAGCGAAAATAACTAACAAGTACGAGCCTATCAATATAAATTTTGCTAGATTTCGATTGTGCACTTAAATTAATCTGTCACTCGTTGAGATGGACTAGTCAGTTTTCTCAACAAAAGTTGTTCAAATTTTCTAACAAGTTTCCATCAGAACATTTTCTAAATCGCATCCGAGTTTTTCCGAGTGCAAATGCAAATAATTTATTTTCAATATTTGTGAATGCGAAGTCAATGCGAGTATTTAAAAACATGCAAAAATATATATATATATATATATATATAATATATATATATATATATATATATATATATATAATATTATATTATATATATAAATATATAATAATATATATAGTATATAGTATACTATATATCAATATATATATATATATATATTATATATAATATTATATATATATATATATATATATATATATTATATTGTTCATTCTTTACACACTCACCCTCCAGGCAACATGCTTAACTGACCACAATTTACCACATCATCCATATTCACCTACTTAACGTCCTAAATCCATCCTTCTAGAATAAACATCTTTATCAGACATCCTCTACTACTTATTATCCCTATGTGCGAGTGAGAAAGAATTACCACACATTCGTATCTCCTGCGTGTCCGTGAAGGCGTCTAAGGATAGGTGGTAGTTGGGCTTGTCTTGCCCACTACCCATCTACCTTTTTGCCTAGAAATGCTAATGCATGCCTCGGAGAAGGTCGTGATCGCTATAAACGGCCTTCTAATTTCCGGCGAAATTGTATGAATCGTGGGTGTATGGAATGTCAGAGGAATAAATGTTAGGGAAGAGGAGAGAGGTGATGAATGTAAGTTGAAAGGGCAATTGATTTGCTAGCATGTGGACTCAAACAAAGAATGAAAGGAACGGTGAAAATGAGTGGTGGGAATGTTTGAAATATGTGTGTGCTGGTGGAAAGGAATGAGAGGGGGAGAGAAGGAGTGCAATTTTGATGAGTGACTTTGTGGTACAAGAGCTATGGTGGACTTTGGTGTGTGTGAGTACTCGAATTTAATTGTAAATTTAAGTTTGAAAATGCCAAGGTGTATGACCCATCTGAGGGAAATGTTGAAGAGAGTAACGATTTTCTGGATAATCTGAATGATTTTTGGATGGGGTGGTAGGAGCTTCAGATTGATTGTGTTGGAGGATCTAAAATGGTTTGATAGGTGATCAGAAAAAGATGGTATACAGGTGGTTTTGGGGTGTCCGGGAGAAAATGAGAATGGTAGGTTGGAAGGTCACTGATTTCTGTGAGGAGAGAGGTATGTGTGTAAGTAAACTTTCTTTAAACACAAGAATATCCATAAGTATAAGCTAGAGTTCGGGTAGGTAGAGATGGTATCGAAGTGAAACGTATGATTTGATTTTTGTGTAATAGTGAAGAAGGGATGTTGAGAATGTGTTGGATGTTAAATCAGTGAGGGGATTAGGAATGGGATTATCGATCATTATGTGATCTATGTATCAGATTAAGTGATTGGGGCCTTGGATGGGAGTGGAGGTGATCCAGGGAGGTAGTTGGTAGTGCTCATCGTGAGAGGTTAATGAACAAGGTAATAAGGATAAGTTTCTAAGAGCACTCGCAAGTAAATCCAGTTGAATGTGAACAAGTTGAAAACTGAACAAATCTGGAAGCAATGAAGGAAGCAGTGTTAGCAGTGCAAAGGAAGTATGTGGATTGTGCTAAAGTAGGAACTTACAGAATGTTACAGCGAGTGTGGAATAAGAGGTGATGCAAGCGGTTAAAAGTAAAAAAGAAACGTGGTTGAATGTACTATAAAAGCCAATAATGAAGTTTCAAAAGAAAGATGGTTTGGAATTATAAAGAGGAAAAAATAAATACTAAAAGGTGTATACGTAGGAAAAAACAAGAGGTAGGTAAGTGGACAGTTTGGAACTAGGATGAATGGGGACTTACAAGGGAATAGAAAGCTCTTCTGGAAGGAGCGGCGAAAGGTTAAGAATGAGAATAAGGGGAACCTAGCTTAGAACAATGAAAAGGGATGGTGCTTTTGTAGCTGATGAAATCGGATTGAGGGGATGTGGAAAGAACACTTCGAAATCTGTATAATATTAACAGTAAAGAAGAGGTGGATAGTGAATGTGTGTGGGTTTTATGGTGCAAGAAAGAATAGGTATTTTGGGGTGAGGTCATTAGCAAGGAGGAGGCAATAGAGGTAAGAGTGAGAAAGTTGAAGAATGGCATTCTGCACGGTATGGATGAAATTAACCTGTGTTTGAAATAATCAAGTAAGGAAGAGAGATGGTGATTGATTGGATTTTGAAGTTGTGTTTCAAAGCGTACATGGAGGGTATAGTTCCGAGGGATTGGAGGAGAGAAGGTAATAGTACCCTTATACAAGAGTAAGGGAGATAAGGAGTAACTGTAAGGATTATAGGGGAATTAGGTTTATTGAGTGTTGTAGGGAAGATATATGCTGGTATTATTAGTCGAGAGAGTGCGTCGAGTGACTGAAGGACTGATTGGTGAAGACAAGGTGCGTTTAGGAGTGGTAGAGGATGTGTGGATCAAATCTTTACAATTAAACAAAAATGACAGAGAAAATGAGGGAGAAGAAGAATAAATTGCATTTAGGTTTTATGGATTTGCAAAAGGCGTATGAAAGGATTAAAAGGTACGCTCTATGGCAGGTGTTAGTAATATATAGTGGTTGGTGGTAGGCTTCTGAATGGAATCAAAAGTATGTATGATGATGTGAAGGCGTTCGTAAGAATAAATGGTGTCAAAAGTGATTGGTTTAATATAATAGCGGAGCGAAGTGAGGCAGGGATATGTTATGTCTTCCTTGGTTTATTCAATTTGTATATGGATGGGGATTATGAAAAAAGAATTAGAGATGGGGGGTGGCAGGAATGGTGTTAGAATGATGGAGAATGTAAGTGAGTGGAGGGTGCCTTACATATTATATGTTGCATGAAAAGGGAACGGATGATGCAGAGTGTAGTAGGAAAGTTGTGAATAGCAGGAAGGTGCTGGTGCAATTAAAGTCGTTGTGATTAAAGACTAAGCTCTTCAGTGTGCGCTAGGGGTCTTACATGAAGGGTATGTTGTTAACTGTGTTAATGCATAGTAGTGAGACTATGGTCTGGAATAAGATATATATATATATATATAGATCTAACGTTCAATGTGTTCAGATGGACAATCTTAGGGGCGTGTTAGGTGTGAAAGAATTGATAAAATGAGGAATGAACGTATTAGAGAGTTATGTGGTGTAAAGAAAGGGGTAAATGAGAGAATAAATGAAAAGTACCTTGAGATGGTTTGGTCATGTGGAAATGATGAATGATAGTCGGTTGGTTAAGCGGATGTATAGTGGGTGAGTGTGTTGGAATCGGACCGGCTGAGAGACCCGAAGAAAAAGTTGATAATAAGAGAAAGTCAGTAAGGAATGTTTGGAGGAGAGAATGTGAGTTTGACAGAGGCGAGAATAAAGGTTCATAATAGGAGTGAATGGTGGGGTTTTGTGAGGGGGTATGGTTGTGGCCTACCTGGGCTGGGCCCGGGGATGAACCTACAGCTGACGATAATGCCATAGTGAGGGTCCGTCGCGGTCCCATGAAGCTCTAAGGTGTATTTTCTGACTGCGACGAGTTCTCACTGATAGGTATAGAGAGAGAGAGAAGAGAGGAGAGAGAGAGAGAGAGAGAGAGAGAGGAGAGAGAGAGAGGAGAGAGAGAGAGAGAGAGAGAGAGAGAGAGAGAGAGAGAGAGAGAGAGAGAGAGCGGTAACTGTGCTTTCTTTTCGACTTGTGTCACATTCTTCTACTACTTTTCTTTTCTGATGCAGTGTCACGCACCTTACCCCCGTTTGTGAAAAAAAGGAAAGATAATATAAATATATATATACTATAATATATATATATATATATATTATATATATATATATATATAGTTATATATATAATATATATATATTATATATTATTATATATATATATATATATATTATAAGTATATATATATATATCTATTTACGGTATATATATAAATATACTATATATATATATATATATAATATATATATATATATTATAATATATATATATATATATTATATAACTATATATATATACTATATATATATGTATAATTATCAATATATATATTATTATATTATATATATATATATATTATATATATATATATATATATATATTATATATATACATATATATATATATATATAGTATATATATAGTATATATATATATATACTATATATAGTATAATATATATATAGTATATATAATAATATATATATATACATATATAATATATATATATATAATATATAATAATAATATATATATATATATATATATTATATATATATTTATATTTCTATATATATATATATATCTATATATATATTATATATTAATATTGTATATATATATATTATTATATATATATATATATATATTATATATATATATATATGATATATATTTATATATATATATAATAATATATATAATAATATATATAATATCTATATTTATCTATTATATATATATATATATATAATATATATATATATATAATATATATATAATATATATATAAATATATATATATATATATATATATATATTATTTTATTTACTATATATATATATATATATATATAATACTTTATTATATATATATATATATATATTATATATCTATATACATATATATATATATATATATATATAATATATATATTTATATATATTATATATATATATACTATTAAATTAAAGGTATATATCTATATATATATATATATATTAACATATATATAATATAAGATATATAATATATATAATATATATATATATTATATATCATATAATATATATATATATATATTATTCTTTACACCTTTTCTCAAGAAAAAATCAGTCGCTGAATTGTAGTACAACAAATTTTAGCTTTTCTTGTGATTTGCAAAATTAAAGATATCGTACCGTGTTATTAAAGTACTGCATGCCAAGTGTTTTAAGGTAGTTTGGAAAATAGATAACGAGAGTATGTTACAGACTTTACCCAGTGTAGTACTGTAAGATTGAGCATAGCTGTTAAGTCTAGGTCAGAGAGAGCATAGAGAAATATGAGACTGTGTATAAAGGTGGTGTCGCAAACTCGCAAGAACCCTCTCATGGAGGAGGTATGTGATTGAAGAGCTGCAAAGAGCAATTACGTTATATAACAGATGAAATGAAGAAGTGACCGCAACATTCGTATTGATAGTAAACGAAAAGCCTAGATCCTCAACATTTGATGAGAGCAGTGTAAGTGGAATCACCTACAGATGCGTGAGGCAGCCATACTCTACACAGGTGGCGAACGACACCCCTATAACAGATCAAACAGTGAGTGGTGTGAAGACAATTCTGAATACGCCTTCAGATAGCATCAACTTTTTAGAAGCTTTGTTAAAAAGAGAAGTAAATAGAAGTTCTTTTGTAAAAGGTCGCGAATAAAAATAAACCCCAAGAATATTAAAGGATAGAAGAAATTTTGAGCTACGATGATTTCAAAGAAAGATTTATAGCTGTGTAATAAAGGTTATGTGGGAGTGGAAAGATGGAGGACTGAAGCTTTTGAGTATTGACAACACCTTGTTATGTTTGCTCAAAGAAATTCGAGAAAGATCCAAGGTTATTGCTCCAAGGGTGCCCTTCTAGCTTGAGCTAATTGTTTCTGAAAAATGACGTCTATCAAAATGAGGGAGTAATGAAGGGTGAAGTCGGCATAGGAGTGAATATGTGATTAAGCAAAATAGACTGTTCATTAATGGAAAATAAAACAACAAAGGGATAGGACAGAACCATGAGGATACACCACTATTTATATATTTAAAAGATGATCATTGGCATTCAACAAAATGCGGCATAAATATGCACCAAAGAACCAGAAAGATAGCAAGAAGGATCGGCCAGTAGAGCGCCTTCTCTTACGAAAGTCGTCTGGGAGCAGAGAAAGATTAGAAAAATTTAGATGTGTTCAAATCCTCCGCGCTACGATAGATACACAATCTATAGAATAACGAAGTTCGAGAGATTTGGCGAATAGTTGGAGGGTTGAGATTGGTTTCTTAAAAAGTACAAGAGACTGATGAAGCAAGAAAAAAAGTGAAGAGTAAAAAGAGAGAGACGGGATCTAGAACGTTTACAGTGTTAGCATTGAAAGCACTAAATTATGAGACATGCAGGAGAGAGATCAGAACCGTACGCTTTCTTGGTGTTAAGCTCTGAAAAAGCCAAAATAACACTCTCATTGAAGAAATTACAATATTAGTCATACTCTATGTTGGAAGGAGGTGGGAAGAAGGAACTAGAACAGGAAATTCGTTGAAAGTAAAATTAGTAGGAAAGTTTGAAGTGAAGAGTTTAGCTTTAGTGAAGGTTAAACGGCATTTTCTGTTATGTAGAAGACGGAAATACTAAAAAGGGCAAGAAGGAAGAAGCAAAGTTAAGAGCAAGTTAATATTTTTTGAAACAAAGCTCGAAGGACGTGAGGAAGAGGAGCAGTAAGATTATTGCTTTTTCTACTGAGACCAGATTTTTTAGTGTCATGGAGAATAAATTTTTGCACGCTCGATTCTGGGATAAAATATGATTTGGATATCTTCATAGAATACGAAGATCATGCAGTAAGTCCTAAAGGCAGCGTCTCTGCGTTTCTAATAGCATGAGAACAAGCGAGTAAACCCAAGGTTATTCCGGTTAGTTTGAAAGTAAAGATCATAGGGTGCACGCCGCCATGCCAGAGAGAATTAGCTCGTACTTTGCACACTCCGAGAGACCCATTCCACTGGAGCTGTAGTTATTCCATTGGAAATCAAGGAAGTACGACCGCAAGTCCGACATGTTAGCAGCACCGAAGTGCCAAAAACGTTTTCTCGCCGTAAGCGGGGTTCTTTCCTGCGAAAGACTTGAAGAGATAGAGCAGAAAACAGATATATGAGAGTGATGGAGGAACCCAGAGGAGGAAAGAATTTTAACAGAATAAGGATAAGAATTAGAATTAGAAAAGGTCTAGAATGTTGGATTCATCTCAAAGACGATCAGAGATACAGTAGGAAGTGCACTAACTGCTCGATGTAATTCTGGATAGAAAAGTCGTAGCAAGTTCATCAACTTATCTTGAGAATTAGAGGAAAGCAAATGACGCGTGGTGACGTTGAACTAAACCAAGAATGATGATTTCAAGAGAAATGTGAAGAATGAGAGAAAGAATGTGTTATAATTTATTATGACAGGTTAGCTTGAGCCATTAGGTAGAATATTCGGAAAACTCTAAAGCTCAAAGACACGGGAACAAACATTCATTGCACACATTGGCACAACTGCTTTTGGCTGAAAATTGAGGGAAAAATAGTAGGAGTCAGCAGAGCAGAACTTGAAGTCAGAACGCCTCAAAACCTAAATATAGTTAAGATAAAAGATGAGGTTTAGGAGGAGGAGAGAGATGATGTTCCAACAAAATGAAAATCGTTTAAAACCGAGAAGGTTGCAGAAATTTATGAAAATATGACGGCACCAACTCCATCACCGGAGGCCGTCAATGGCCTTTAATTGTGATGATGGTAGGGTGGATAAGGGGTTATTTTTGGAAGCTTCTCGGAGACTAATCGCGTGGCTGCCATTTTATACCAGTTTTTATTTTCTTTTTAAGAGATGAGTGTTGTCTGTAATTGTTATATTTTATGGTGTGTGATAAAGGAGAGCTTACTCCAATGTAAGAAGAATGTGGATATGAGCACAATATGGAAGAACCATTGGGCACTGGAGTTCCATGGGATGTACTCTAAGACTCCATATATGACCAATTGTGCGTAATCTCATCGCTTCAGGAGCGATACTTCTTCCCTTTTTATATATATATATTAATATATATATATATAATATATATATAATATAATATATACTTATATATAATATATATTTTATTAATTTTTTATTAATAAATAAATTGGGGTTGTTTAACTACGGCAGGTGCTGTGCTGTGCGTGGTGGGCTCATTTTGACGCGGTGCAGTACGCTGTGTTCCTGTGCGTGTGCGGTGCGGTGCGCAACTGCAAAAGAGCCGGTGCGGTGCGGTAGGATGATGGGTGGTGCGGTGGGTGCTGGTGCACGACCTCCCGGTGCGGAGCGGTGCGGTGCGCAAAAATCCCGGTGCTCGGCCAACACTAGGTTACAACAGTTGGAGTTTAAATGGGCCGCTGTCACTGTTTAAAGAAGGTTTAATTTCTGTGATGTAAAGGGATTCAGCAATGTGTAAGTTGGTTAGGGAGTTAGTTTGTAACAGTATAGAAAAATTAGTGTGATTGAATGGATGATCATGTGTATGTGAATGGTCACGTATAGCCGAGTGAGAAGGACAGTTAAGGAGAGAATTTGTACGTGTAGAGACACCCCTATGCTCGTCGGTTCTGACAGAAAGTTGGCGTAGAGTACTGCCAACGTAAGCAACATTACAGTTGCCACAAATAAATTTATAAACGACAGAAGAGCGCAGTGCATTGGGGGTATTGTCTTTGTGGTTACAAAAAGAAGAGATCTTATGTGAAGAATTAAAAATTAATTTAATATGAAGTTGAGGAAAACAGTTAGATAAGATGTACGAAAAGTCTTTTAGAAGTTTAATATGGATGTATTCATAAAAAGGTAAAGAGAGATGTAATTTTAGTTTAGGAGCAGAGATAATAGGGGGGGGGAGGGTCAAAATTAGAAGATAGAAAATTATTAATATATTTATAAACCAGAGAATGGGGAAAGAGGTTTAATTCGAAATAACTTAATAGAAAATTAAATTCTTTGTTTATTAAAAGTGTAAGAAGATGCCTAAATGAAGGCTCTGTATAAACAAAGATTTTATAACTATGCATTTGAATGAGAGGATTGCTAAAGAATTCAGGCCTAAGCCCAAGTTTTATATTTTTTTTTAAAGTTTTTTTTCCTGTAAATTGAAGCCGAAAAATTTGCTGGCATTTTTTTAATAAGCAAATAATAAGAAAGGCAAAGAGTTCCCAGCTCTCATTCTTCGTCGGTAAAAGTAATCGTTAGGTAGTTGGGCAATTCATATAAGCTGAAAAATTCTGGAATTTTATTTTTATTTGCACATAGCAAAAATGTATCTCACATGGTTTAATATGAGGGGCGACAATTAATTTACGCTTTTTTTCGTGATAAATAAGAGAGACAGCATTGGTAGAAAGAGCACTTAAAGGAGAACCCATTGCTAGGGAGTCAGTTTGTTCATAGAGGGCGTTATTAAAGAAGAAATAAGTATCTTGAGTAGCCAATTGTAATAAGACTTTAAACTTCTTTTTATCAAAACCATGAAAGTGAGAGGTTGAATTAAAAATGTTTTCTAGTAGGATGTTAATGGCATCGTTAATGGGAATATTGGTGTAAAGTGATTCAATATCAAAACTGGTCATGAAAAAGTTGTGAACCCTATTGGTTGGGAGTCAGTTTGCTCATAGAATTCTTTATAGCGTATTCATTTATGGAAAAAGGAGATAATAAAGGGACCAAAAATTTAGCCAGTCTGTAATTATGAGTATTGTAAGCTGAAAGGATAGGTCTAATAGGAATGTTGTCTTTGTGAATTTTAGGGAGTCCATATAGAATGCCGGGGGATGAGCCTCTGGAATAAATATCATTGAATGTAGATTTATTTGTTTTTTCTGCTTTATGGAGCTTTCTTAGGAAACGATTAACTTTATCCTCCAAGGTAAGGGATAGATTAATGGGGTTTTTGTTGGTAATAAGATGAAATTTAGTATTGTCTGACAGGATGTGATTTACTTTATCAATATAATCGGACTTGTTCATAACAACAACTCCCAGCCCCTTATCTGGTCTACAATTTATAATGGACTTGTCCTGTTTGATGGCTTTTAGAATAGTGAAATCTGATTTCGAAATCAAAAATGAATTTTTTTTAGAAGGATTGAATCTATAAAAATGTCTGGAAGCAACTTGTTTAAGTTTGAGAGTAAATGTTTTAAAATCCATATTTAGTGGATCATGATTTTTTAATGAATGAAGCATACTCTCGAAAGCGCCGAAATATTTAACAAAATTAATACTAAAACAAGGCAAGTTAAAATTTAAACCTAGAAACAATAGTCTCTTTTCATACAATGTTAAAACCTTCGAGGAAAAATTAAATATAAATTTATCAGAGCCTGGATAATTAACCATATGTAAATTAAGGACATTTAACTTAGCTTTGTGTTTCAATCTACACTGTTCTACACGGTGTGATATAAGCACTGATAGCTTGTTAGTAATAAAAATAAAATCAATAAAAGATAGGATATTTGGCATAAATGTAGTTTCTGATCAGGACTCAATTGGCGTGTGCGTGCGTTTGTTTGTCTAGCGAAGCAGAGTCAGTCGATTGGCTTTAGTCGCACTGGCTTGAGTCGCTCATGGCTCATGGCTTATGGTTGAATTGTACACGACGATTTGTTTTTAGTTTAAAGCAATCTTTGTTGTGTGAAGTAATGAATTAATTAGTTATGAACGTAATGTATTAGTCTTTCTACCATATCACCATTTAATATTAGAGGAAAAATCTGTTAATTGCAATATTCCCTGCTATTTTACTAATCTAAATTCAAAATTTAATTGTAGATGTAACAAATGTTTATCCTATTTTTCAATAACAAATAATTTATGGCTTGGATTTGTAAACATTTTTGACGCAGCTCATCCTATTCAAAGTACATAAAGTAAGCTTTCAATATATATATATATATATATATATATATATATATATAGTGTTAGTAAGACAATACCGCTGTACTCCTGATACTCCAAATGGGGTTACCCACTCCCCTCTATCACTCTACCGATCTAGCGAAGATTGTTCTTAAGACGGTTGAGGTGTACCAGGGATGTTGCAAAATAAAGCTTAGTCATAGGTGGGCTTACCTGTACTCACATATGGTCAATAGTTATATGGAGCTATTCCACCGTATCTTCAAATAGGGTCCACTACGATCAAAACTTGAAAAGAGGATTGTCTCATAGATATGAACTAGATAGATTAAGAAACAGAATGATCCCTTTGCAGAGAAAGAACACTGTAGAATAGTTCACACACTCTCCTCCAATGGATACTACATGACAAGTTTTTTGATCTGTTGGGAGAAGAGCCGTTTGTAAGGATACAAACAATTATGGCCTACGGGCTCAGCAAAGCCGGAAGCCTATACTAAGTCCCCTTTGTTACACTCTGGCTTAGTATGTGATATTGCGAGAACCGAACAATCACATTACGGGATTGTACTTACTGTGTTTGAAGAAGTGCAAGAATAGTCAGGGCTAAGAAGACTACTGGGAAAAAGTTGTATGCCTTGCTAGAAACAATATGACGTAGTGCACTCAAATATCGATTAACGAACCAGCTGGGTTGACAAGAAAATTATATTTTCCCCCCAACCTCCCCAACAAACTAGGACTGAAAAAGCAATTTGTTAGTCAAAGATGGTAATGTATTTCAAATATATTTGCAGACTTTTCCCAGGGTTGGAGTATCGAGAAACTCAAAGCTGGAATCATTTAGCGGCCCTCAATTCGCCAAACATCAAGGATGACAATTTCATAATTTCATGACTGATATAAGCATCTCTGGAAGTTTTCTCTGTTGTCAGAACTTTGAGGAATCATAATCTGCCAACATATAAGAACTCGTACAGAAAACGATTCAGACTTCAAAATCGTGGAATGCTAATAATGACATAAAATTCCACTTCTATACATAGTCACTGAATCGGTTTCCGGATAATCTAGAGTTATAGTGATTAATGGGAGAGTTCCATCATATATCAAGGTATGGGAAGAAAATACCAAGGGAAGAGAATACACACATGATGCAGCTATGTTGGAGCTTCAATTGATTGTTCACATCTGCACCCAGAAGACAATTCATATAGACAGCATTTGTAAGCCATTAATTGATCGATTTATTCGTACAACTGAATGTTTGACCTATTAGCATTTATTTACTTACTCATTAACAATTTATACTATATTTTCGTGTACAATTTAAAATTATATATATCTTTCTGTTTTTTTTTGTTTTTTTTAGTGAATTTACGTAACAACCTAACATAAATTATTTTCTTATTAATGCATACTTTTGTGTAATTTTCCAATAATAAAATAAAATCAATCGAGGAAAACGCGGTCATATTCGAATCAGGGCTACAAGTTACTTATAAAATAATATTCCAAATGTTTTGCCGCAAAGCTTGTGGCCAAGTAACTCGGTCTATTCACGTGTAGTTCTCGCAAAAAGTTCAAAACAGCGTTCGAAGATGGAAATTCTTACAAGATGTAAAATGGTTCTCATGTAGAAGCTTCAAATTCATGAAGCATATCTCTATGGCGCCTCTGAATATATATATATATTATATATATGATGAATTATTATTATATATTAAATATAATAATATTTACTATAATATTTATAATTTTTCTTCTTCAAAATTTATCACTAAAGATAACATATAATTCTGCAACGCAGTTTACAAAATTTCGTTAACTCAGCAGCGAGAAATACCCCCTAAGCATGCACGGGCTTCACAATTTCTGGACCAGTCGCACCGAGTGTGTTCAGTTTTATGCTCGATGATCTAGTGTCCAATGCTTCCACATCGGATCTATAGCTTTCCTTATCAGGCACATTCGGCCTACCACCTAGCACCAGGCGCAAACTTATGCAATTTTAGGGCCCTTTTTTACTGCTTTCCGGTGAGCAACTGTGGTAGATTATAGACTTCAGCGGGATGACTTTGGCGCCGTCTTTACTACAATTCCACGTGCACAAATTGGATTGCGAGCATAAGGTCAACCCATAGCCATGGCTGTTTATAGTTTTGGAACCAATTTCTTCTCTTACTCTGATACCATCACTGTAGGTAGTTTCACTACCTGTACATCACTATCAATAAGAAGATCATCAAACAAGGAGGTTAAGTTAACTTATACACTTGAAATTATTATATTTATTATGACTATTGTTATCTAAGTAATCTTCTCATACAATAATACAGGATCCCTAGGAATTGCTAAGTAGCTTTTATAGGTTGACTTCTAATAGGTCATGGATATATCTTAATTATAGAAGTGAGATTATAATGGTGTAGTAAACATTAGTCTTCTATTTAGAGGTCATAAGTATACATGAATGAATCAAGGATATATCGAATAATAATTTTTGTGCCCGATAGACAGTATGATCGTATAGATCTCGTCGCACCAGAAGATAGACGATATTAATAACTTTACGATAAACTGGACATATGTAATTTGGAGGCAAAATTAAAACATTCATTCGTCTCTACATCATATTGACTAGCATTCATGCTGATTTATAGATTATAAGTATTAATTAATATTATATATATGTAGATGATAATAATGTGGCCTATTTTGTGAGACAGGTTAATTTTTGAAATTGTCTGAATACAAATTAAATAAACCAATAGCCAGATGGCGTCATACTTTCGAGTTTTGTGAGCTCTTAGCTCGTATAAAAATTATATACATATCTGGTACATTTGAATTTGATCATGTTCTTTCGCGTAGATTTCTTTTATACCAGAAAGGATAAAATTACCCGTTTAAATAAAATTGACCCAAAATTCAAATCTACCAATTTATAGGGGATGGTGAGTTTCACATTTAAAGGGTGTTATGTTTTTTTTTTTTAATCTATCTTTAACAGGAAGAATTTGTGACAGCAATTTTTATACTTTTAATATTTATCTTCCTCCATAATTAACGGCATTACGTTTCTTCGATCTGTTCCTTTAGCATTTATATATTACTTATTATCAAAATTACAAAGAAGAAGGTTATTACGGAAGTATAAGGATTCTGGATGCTTATTTTAAGCTTAGTTATGTGAATATGTAACACAACATTGATACCATTGGCGATCATATTTTGTATAGGGGACCTAAAAGACATTATGGTAACTAATAATACGAAACATAGTAGGGACATGAATTTTAATTCATTAATTAAGGGATTACACAAATAAATTCTGCTGGCTCACTTCCTCTGCCAAATCGTATGATACTTAGATACCCGCTGACAGATAAATTAAAAAATAGTAATACACTAATACTAATTTATCTCGGGAAATAAGTTGAATACGGCGACTACAAAACGAAAAATATATAATCGTATTTCAATCTTCATATTTGAACCATAAAAAACTTAAATATCAACATAAACCCGACTTAAAAAAGGAAAGCGTAAAAATACTTTTTTTTTTAATTAATCTATTTTAGCAGCCCTAAACTAACAAGTAATTTAATAAATTATAGATATTTAAATGAAACTGGTTTCATCTGGCTTATACACAATGTTTCACTAATACGCTTAGTAACCGTTGTACTGTTACGTAATAGTAGCGTCTAGGTTAGGTTAGGTTTATCATGGCTAGTAGTTAAGTAGGATGTACGGTAATAGGGTACTATTGTGATGAAACAGGTATGCAGCTTGGTAATACTGAGTTTTAAAGTTATTTAATATACAGAGCTTATTATATAGGAGTTTTATCAGTCTAGGCTCCTTCAGTTGATAGTTAGTGTCGTATAGGATTAGGCTATACAGTTAGTTAGGTTACGTTATGCTACCTACTATATTATGATCACAAGTCGTGATAACTTTATCACAATGAACCCATATCAGGGACTCAACTCAAACTGCAATAACTGTATACATTGATCTCACAAGCATAGCGTTATCATTACAATAAATTTGAGTCAACAGAGTCACTGAGATTGGGATGCCACCTAAAACACTATCACAGCGACCATCTATCAACTTTTATCTCTTATGCCACTTAGCTACCCTAATACCACTATAAATCCATAAGCTAAGAGCCAATGCTACTCTGCACAATCTTCAAAAATGCATGACTCAAGGATATATTAAATAGCAATTATAAATGTAATAAAATAGATCTAAAAAACCTTACTCTGTAAAGATTAGTCTGACTCCTATCACTATACATTATTGCAATTTACTTCACGTATCTCACGCACCCTTAAAAGCAAGTTGTTTTTATCCAATAAAACACTTCATTTATAGACAGCAGAATGTATAAAATCGTCCTCGTATATCTGCAGTAGAAAAGCTATCAACTCGAAAATCTATCCAATTGCACTCCCTGAAAAAACTGAAAACAACGAAAATCTACCATAGAACACATCTCCGCTACAACGTCACTAAATCGCATAAACCACATTTTCAAACTGATAGAACTCATCTACAAAGAGCCCGTAGCTTGACATAAAGAAAACCACATTTACCAAAAGAATGCTAGTGGAAATAGATTGAAAAAACTAATCACCCAAGAAAAAAACGATAGATACCAATTCCAGTTTTTCAGTATCCTAACCATGAAAAGTTACCCCAGTCAAACTCACATGTTTACCGACCATGCAATTAAGTAAGCCTTGCGACAAACACGAACACTAACCACATAAATACTTGCGCATCAACTCCCATCTAACCCTAGCTATTACCATACAGTGCGAGAAAGTATTTTAGCAATGCATCGGAGCTAATTACCAATCATGCACATCTGAAAAAGCAACGAAAAAACCAACAACACAACAATCGCAAGAGCCCCAAAAAGGTCTATTAAATTTGAAGCCATAAACAATGCAAACAAACCGTTACGTTTAAGTGGAATTGTTTATCTTTCCAGTACACAAACCACAGCACAAACACAAAAATAACTTATTGACACATTTTACACCACGCTAAGAGCACACCACCACAAACACAACACAACACAAACTAATTAAATCATTTAAAACAAAGCTTACTTATCATTTCAAATCGGAAGGATTTCTGAGGTAGAAAAATTATAGATGGCGTATCTCTCAAATTTATGATGGGGCGATCTCAACCACCCATTAACCGCCACTAAACCACTTAACCTAGCCGTAATAACAATTATCTCTACAAATACTTATTATGTCTTTGTACACTCTTTTAGAAAACCTAAGCACTACAATTCACTAAACCTATTACCTAACCTAAAACATAAACATTAAAGGTTAAATAATTACTCAATGAACTGGAAAGTAACTACTAGGTGCGATATACTTTATAATGTGAGGATAAATACTATATATAAATTTATATATATATATTATTATTATATAATATTACATATGATATATATATTATAAGAAGCTAATTATAAAAATTACTACATAACAGTATATACTATAAAGCTATATTATAAAAAAATACAATTAAAAATATAGTATATTAAGTATATTATAGTATAATATGCATTGAATACTCATATCAACAGGAATAAATCATTGTAAAAAAATATACAAATGTAATAATTTATTAATAAGTATATATATATATATATATATATTTTATATTATTATATATATATGATTTATAGTATTATATATATATATAATATATATATATATAGATTATATATATATACTATATATATTTATATAATTATTATATATATATATATATGATAATTAAATAGATTATATTAATATATATATATATAGATATATATTTATGAATATTTATTATATAAGTAATATATAAATATAATATATATATATATATATATATTATAATTATAATATATATAATATATTATATATATACTATAATAATATATATTATATTATTTATATATATATTTAGTATTATTATAATTATATATTATCAATATATTATATATATATTATATAATATTATAATGATATTATATATTTATAAGTATAATACTATATAATATATATATATTATATTATATAGATATAACATATAATGATTAATATATAGTATATTATATATATATTATACTATTTATAATATAGTATATTAAGTATTATATAGATATATATATAATATATATTATTATATATATATATTATAGTATTATAATTATAGTATATATTATATATATATATATATAAATATATATTATAATATTAATATATTATATATATATTATATATATATATTATAATTATATATTTTAATATAATTTATAAAATATATATATTTATATAAATATATAATATTAATTATATATATTAATATAATATTATTATATAATATAAAATTTAATTTTTTTATATTAATATAATTATATTATATTATATATATTATGTATATAATAATATATATTATTATATATTAATATATATATATATATATAAAATATAATATATATTATAATATATATTATATTTTACATATATATATAATATATATTTAATACTATATATATTATGATTAGTTAATAAAGATATCATTTATAAATATTATAAAATATATAAATTATTAATTATAAATATATTATATACTATATATATATTATAAGTAGAATATATATAATATAGATAGTATATATATAATTATTATATATACTATAAGTAGATAGATAGATATTAGAGAGAGAGAGAGAGAGATAGAGAGAGAGAATTATTGACATAATGAAATTCAGTTTGTGAGACATCTTCCCAAAGCATTGCTTCATCGATGGAATAAACCTTCGCCATAAGCTTACTCGATCACATATATCTTTACAGAGACAGACCTATTTATATATTTATATTAATATCAATTAATATATTGATTATATAAATATTATATAATATATCTTAAGTATATTAATAATAAAAAAATAAATATATACTAACTATATATACATATATATATATTATTAATATAGTTAATATATATATTATATTAGATTATAGTATATCATATATATAAATATTTATATATTTCAATATATAATAATATATTATAATATACTATCATAATACATAATATATTAAATAGTATACTATAATTCATTCTTGTATGCTTCCTTATCGTTAAGCCATATTTAGATCTTACATATACAATAAGGAAGTAACACATTTCCTTAGAAGTTACTGCTGTTCTAATATCTAAATTCTAAACCCTACGCTCTGAGTCACAACATATACTTTAGGAAACTGTGACACATTTTTAGTGAGGGACCTGTATAAAGACTCATTTATGGATATAACTTTTATTACACAGGCAAGGTATATTACTATAGAAGAATCCGATATTAATTCACCGCCAGAGGAATTATTGCGCAAAGACCATATTCAACCAATCGTCGTGCCAGACAATTTCAGCAATACAGCTAGACCAGTATAAAAAATCGACTACAATATCCGTTTAATAAAGTAGAGACCTCAAATGACTATGATTTTTTTATTCTTAAAATCCTGTAATGTAAGTACCAAAATCATATCATACTAAAACCACTTGTGAATTCCGCTAACATAATATCAAGTTTGTCTCTTCTTTATTTCACACCATATTGCAACATTGAACACTTAGCATTTGATTGAAAATATTTTTCAAAGTTACTCTTGGCTCTGTAAAAAAGGCGTGTGACATATACCTTCATCTTTTTCAAGTAAGATAAACAAATTTATCAAAGTTTCAAGTAATGAGCAAACGATAAATTTATTAGGGTTTATATAGTTTAGCCCACCAAAATTAAAGCAGTCTTGCCCGTTAGTTATAGTGAGAGTTCGAAAGGAAAATCGGTGATATAACAGAACGCAAAATGAAGAGCTAGTGATTATAACCTTTATTATAGACCGCTAGCATGTGATGCAAACGTTCACAGTTTTAGATGGTCTCAGGTTTCCTGGCAAAATGAGAATAGTGGTAAAAACTGATGAAGTAATCTTGTTGACCGTTATTATTATATTAAAGGATAGAATTTGCTTTGCTGTAAATTATTCCTAGTTCAAGGTTGGAACTATGTTTTTACTTTCTATCTCCATTGACTTTTACCTTGGTGGAGCTTCTCTGGCGTTCTATTTCCTTTTTATAGATACTTCAGCGGCAGGTGCATAAAGAAGCATGGTGACCACTCTTACATTAAAGAAAACATCACCTAATGTTTGAAAAGGCTCACTTTCTTAGAATGATCAGTTATAATAATGTACGTTGTGATTGAATATTGCCTTAATTTAGTCTCTTTATATCTCGGCTGACACACAATACAGATGTTTTCCTACAAGAGGCAAACAACCAAATAAAAAATATCATGTTTATTATATTTCCGAGATTTGTGGTAAGTTTCAATGAAATATCAGCTGTTTACAATTATTGTATAGTAACTTCAAATATATATTAAAAAATAGAAGAAAGTGTGTCTAATTAAAAAAAAAAAAAAAAAAAAAAGCCGATGCTGGGACTTTTAAAATTAAAAGTCAGCATCGCAATGGTATAAATGATACTTTTTATTCGTTTTTTGAAAAGGGCTTTTCCGTTAGAAGTGGTATCAGTTATTTGAAATAATGTATATATTTTAGTAAGCTTTTAAACTTTTTTATTCGTTCTATTTGAAAAGTCTTAAACTTGGACCAATTGTATCATGTTTATTAAATAAGGTATTAATTTTAAGATTCAAATTAATTGAAAAATTAACTTAGAACTATTTCACTTCATAATTTAACTAATAATACCATCCTCCTAATTATAAACAATGTAGATGTATATATACAATTATAACATAACTTATTGTTTAACATATTCTCTCCAACATTATTAGTTTGTTTTCCAATTGGTTCAGATTATTAGATAATCGAGTAACTCTTATTTCTCGCTATGGCGTTAATAGCGATATGCCAAATTGTTCATAGCAAATACTGCATCATTTGATCGGCTCTTGCAGCGCACCCCGGCAGTTTGCCTAAAATTAAATGGTGATTGCAATTAGTATCTAAAGTTTTTTGTTTTGTTTAATTCTGCTCTATTTTTAGATGATGTTGTCGACTAATCCTGTTAGAAGAAAACCAAGAAAAAATATTTTAACTCGTTTATATCGAATCCAGCGAATTCAGGAATCTAGAGCTACTGAATCGCGAATTCGATCCAGCAGCCATCGCGTATTCGTTGTATTCCGAATCCGAAATCGTGATGTGATGGAAATGTTCGATCAGAATCCGAATCGTGTGTGTGGAAATTATATCGAATCCATTAATCCAAACAACACACCTTTAGGATTCTACGCATCCGAATCCGAATATCCGGATTAGCTCTAAATCACTGCATATTAGTACCAAATATTATTAACTAGCTATATAATACAGTTATATTACTATATATCTATATATACCTATAAATATATATAATATAATACTAGATTTTAATATAGAAATATTTAAACATATGAAAAAGCTTATTATTCATATTACATATAAACTACGTAGAAAAGTAGTTAACTATTAATATCTATATCTATTAAATATAGTATTAATATATAATATATATTAATAGTAATATTAGTAATCTCACTCAATATCTTACTACGGTAATTCTGTGTTTAGTTAGGTTTAATATGTTTGTATTCTTATTATATATAATAAACATACAGTAATGACCTTGTTATTAGCATTTATGTAATGATCTATCTTATTGTTGATTATACATATATTATATATAGTATAAATATATATAGTTATATTAATAATAATTAGTATTCTTATAATACAGTTACAATACATGATTTGTTAATTACTTAATATAAAACACTTACCAAAAATGTGTGTAAATAAATATAATATGTTTACATTAATAAATCGTGATGACAAAATTATAATAATATAAATAGTGTAGTGGCCACGCATAAGGACTATTCATTTATGAGAAAGTTGATAAAAAACGTTAGAAATTAGGTGTGCTTAGTATATGTGCGCTAATTAATTGTTCTTACTTAGATTATATAATAATAAACTATCTGAGTGTAAAAATCTAGACTATTTTATCATGTTTGACATAAAAATAGAGTTTTCAATACACAACTCTTTGAGTGTTAACAAGGAGAGAAGTAATATCTATATTGCTTATTGTATTAATCAGAAAATTACCAAATTGCTCAGCGTGTGGTCAATAATACACCACCTCTCTCTAATATAATAATGGTTATGCAGAGCGTTCTTACGTTGATGTATACCATTCTATTACACCCATCGAGAGAACGAATCTGAGTTTGCAGATTCATACCACCTCACTTTATCACTCATATTTAAAACTTAAAGGAATATCACACCTCATTCCCGTAGATTTCTCCAACCCCGCTTCTGCGCCAGGAAGCTAGGTACACACGCCTGACAAAGGAGCTCATTTCAAAAGACACATTAGAGCTGATAAATATATGCGTATCAACGTTCGAAATGATAGACATAACAAATAAAGAAATGAATGTATGAAAAAATTATATATAGAGACTGAAGATAGGTAGTATAGATTTATATTTAACCTCTCCTTGATTCTTTAGGTGTCTGTTCATGATTGTAAAATCTTGTATCAGCATTTAATTAAATTTATTCTCGATAGATGCTTATCAATCTTAGTAGTATATAAACTATCTCCGTTTCTCAATTATAGTGATGTGAATATGATCATACACTTATTCTTTCCTCTACTGCAAAGGACTATAATTTCACCCAATTTTTGTTAGTTTCCTCTTCGTTATTAGTATGCTTATACAAAAAATTACATGCGTATCCATAGTTCTGTCTGATATTTGTAATTTTTTAATGGTTATAAAACTATCTCTCATATATTGATGCGGATAAGACATGATAGTTAATTTATTCGTCGGAAACAATTATAAATTCGTGTCGTTAAGTAGCTGGCTTTTACACGTCTTATTTTAAATCCACCGTTTCACGCCGAAATATATATACATATACTTCATGCACAGTCAGTCACTGACATGGGATTCCCTTATCTATACGCACTTGAATTCATTTGGTTGTGGCATCTATAAATTTATGTTCTTGGTTTACGTAAAACCTTTCTAATTGACTGAAGAGGTAGTCGTATTAATTTACATTATGGAGGATAACACAAGGAACGGTCAGTAAACTTAACTGGTATCTCTGTATATGTAATTTTCTTGATATGAGTAACTCAGAGGCAATCGGCATACGGGACTAGACAGTATAGGTGATCTTAATTTCCTCTTGAGTGTTTAGGGATTATGGGAATAGTATTAGTGAATTAACAATTTCTCTTTTGCCTCTTCCTTTTTAGATGATTATTTCAAGTATATATATATGAAAGGATAGCTTTTAAGATTATTTAAAGGTGGACAAAAAGAAAATACTCAATTACATCCTTTATATTAGCAATGATTGAAAGGCACAGGACGCATAAATTCCGTTCAAAGTGCTCGTAACATAAATTTAAAGCCTCGCAATTTACTGGTGTTAGCCAGATGTCAGGGTACCATATTGAATTTTTTATTGTATCTGTGTGTTTTATTGTGAAAAAGAATATATATATGATGATGTATAGTAAGTTAGTAATGCACGAACTATGCGGATTTCTCTGCTCATAATGAGAAATTAGAATACTGAAAATGCCATTTAGCGAAATCAGCCGATCTACTTATTCTTAAAGTGTGAATAGTCCTATATATCAGCTTAACAATTCACTAATTCTTTGTTGAGGTAATTTCATATATTGTATAAAATATGATAATGGTTGCCTCATCCTAAGATTATTATATGTATGAGTATCGTTGATCTTAATGTCTATTATCTCACAACAAATAAAACTCTCAATTTTAAGAACATATTTGTTATTTTTTTGAATCAGCGTATAAAGCTTATTATACATATGTAAAAATACGTTCATGTCTTAGAAATTTATCAATAGTAATAATACATATTTATTTTATCATTAATAATAAATAGCTAAAAGTACGACACTTATACAGAAAAACCAATTTTAAATATATTTGAATATACAGCTGATATTAAAGGTATATTACATAAATTATGCTAAAAAAAAAAAATAAAAAATAAAAAAATAAAAAAAAAATAATAAATAAAAATTTATATATCAGGGGCTTATCGATATACTATATAAGCACGGGGAAGAGGTAGGTAATCGATTTATTTTCCATACCCGTTATGAGGAGTATCAGTTAATAGTAAAACTCACCTCACCTCTAACACCATAAATACCAAAAAGCGTATTATATAGATTTCTGGAGGGATCACCCTTCACCCGTAAGGGTGTAGAAATATAGTCTCATCACTTTCTTATCCTCACTACAAGGTTATAAGCGAGCCCCGACTATCTTGCATATTTGAGTATACTCACCTATGAGGTATTCCTTTAGTATAAAAAAAGAATAAATAATAATATTTTTAAAGTTCGGATCTCTCTATATAAACGTAACTAGTTATACTTATTATATATTTCTTAATTTCATGTCGTTTACACTGAAATGCCATGTTGTATCATATAAAGATAGCAAATATTGAAAAATAAACAACAGAAAATAATAATATCTCACTCTCACAAATAATACTTGAACTAATTGGTATTTAAATAACCAGAAAACTTTCATACATGTACTACCTACAGATACAGTATATATACATTTACTATAATAATATATATATCAATAATATATATATACTTTCGAATATTAACTATAGATAATATATATATAATTAATATTATAATTATATATATTAGTATATAATATATATATTTATAATTATATATTAATAAATATATATTATAAATATATTATTATATTAATATATATCATATAATAATATATTATATATTTATATATATTAAAACTAATATTATATATATATATATATATATATAAATATATATATAATGCTCATAAATGACCAATACAACTCTGAGCATTTCTCTTTTGTAACTAATAACGGTGTTGATTTACACTTTTATATCCCATTATCATAGCGAACTAGATATTAAAAAATTATATAGATCATAATGAATAGATAAAGATATTAATAACAAAATTATTAATTGTATAATACTTGTTAGCTATGCTTATCATTATTTCGTATATATAGAGTATATATATATATACATAATATAAATATGAATTAAATAAAATAATCTATATATTATTTTAGCTATTATTAATAATATTTTATGACAAAAAATAAGATATAAGCATAAAAAAAAATAAGGTTAATTTTATTTAAATTCTACCTCACTCACTAAACTTAGGCGACATAAACTTTACTACTCTCTAATAATAATATTTATATAAACTTTTTTATGCTATTGAGTAATGATTGACTCAGTTAGGACGTTATATATATATATTTATGTACTATAAATATATATATTAAAAATTATCTTAAATATATATGAGGGTGAATAGAGTAATCAATTAATCAATCAATAATACTAAATAATATTTGAAATTAATATCCTAATATTATTATAGAATTTTTATTGCATATAGATAATTAAGAATTAAAATTCAATTTAAAGATGGTGCAAAATTTCTCCAAAAATTACTATATATAATGATGTAATATACCTTTTATAATTAGTCAACAATGCGATATATAAAAAATAGACTACGAGTATCTTTCCTATATATGATAAGGTAGTAACACAGTTCAAACACTTTTTGTCTTTAATATCACTGTAGATTAACTAAGAGACTTTAAAGGAAGTATCTTAACTTTGGGAAGGAATTTCCAATTATATAATATATCTACTTATATTCTCTTCTCTTTTTTTTT
>JABUQX010090051.1:12500-20000 GCA_015478945.1 Trachelipus rathkii | reverse complement strand
AATATAGTATATATATTATATATATATATTAATATATTATATATATAATAATATATAATATATATAAATATATATAATATATATATATATATATATATATATATATACATATATATATATATATATATATATATATATATATACTATATATATTTATATATAATAATATATAAATATATAGATATAATATATATATATAATATATATATATACTGTATATCAAGAAACATTGTAAAAGATAACTGTAAATGCTTCAACTAACTAAATTTATTTTATATTTCCTTATACTATTTTTACAATACGTAAAGTTGAACAAACCTGACAGTTAATAGAAAGTAAATAAATAATAATATAATAAATAATAATAATAATATAATAATAATAATAATAATAATGATCGAATATAATAATAATAATTATTAATAATGAATAAATAATATATATATAAAAATAATAATAAAAATATTAAAAATAATAATAATAAAATAAGGATTCAGATATCAGCCTTTGATTTTTATGAGAAAGTTTTTGACTTTTATTTCAGTTTCTAATAGTTGATTTCGTGTACATAGTTTAAATTTCTTTAAATATCTTCGAAAAACAATTTACTATAGAAGAAAGACAGATAGACTTTATTTACAATTTCCCGACGCGTTTCGTCTCTAAACTTGAGACATCTCAGAGGATTGATTCTTATGAGCGAATGAGTTATTAAATTAATATATAATAATTAAATCAAATCAAATCAAATCAATTTTCCATCCTCCTTAATTTTAATGTTAATGTCTGGTCTGCGTGTTTTGATGTAGAAGGCCTCCGCAATTTAAGTTTCTGGATTCACATGATCCGTATATTATTGTGAAGTGTTAGAAATTGTAATATTGATTGACCATGTGCCGTTTTGAAATGTTCAAAAGATTTTCTGGATGTAGACATGTTGATATATATGCCCTGTCCGACAAATCGATTAGTCCGTGTAACCAATATGATGGTCGACGTAGCAGTCTGACTGCAGGGCAGCTTAAATTGGTACACAACGTGATGGTTGTCGGTCAAAGCATCTCTTGTGCTAAAGGAGGATGACAGTTGTTTGGATTTATGATATAGTCTGACTTTAATTTTTGAGGTGTATTTAGTTTTGAGGTGAGAATTCAAATTATTACGAAGGCACTTCTCTTCTATTAAGTCTATTAGCATAGAAGTTGAAGAAGAAATTTATCGAATATTTCTGATTATTTTTACTTTCTTTATTAAATAATTTTGTAATGGTTTTATTAATTAAATTTTCAACTGAATATTGTGGATGATCACAGTTAATTAAATTTTACTTAATGCGGCAAATTTCTTCATCAAAAGTTTTCCAAGTGAACATAGTGATGCTCTGTAAAACTAAAGCTTTTTATTACGATAGAATTCTTTGTAAATAGTCCGGTGAATTAGGAACCCCATTAGTTCAGTATTACAGACCATTATCAGTGGGCTTGACATGAATGCCTGTAGATATTGAGCCGTCAGAATTAATATTGATTTTAATGTCTTAAAAACAGATAGCATTATTAACCTAAGTTAAATTAAAATTAAAATATTAATAAAGTGACATCGACACATATCTTCCATAGAATGTAGGATTAAAAATGTTTTCTAAGTAAAATTTAACTTAACTGTGATCATCCACGAATATTCAGTTGAAAATTTAATTAATAAAACCATTACAAAATTATTTAATAAAGGAAAGTAAAAATAATCAGGAAAATTCGATTTAAATTTCTTCTTCAAAACTTCTAATGCTATAGACTTCAATAAAGAAGAGAAGTGCCTTCGTAATATTTTGAACTCTCACCTCAAAACTAAAGACACCTCAAAAATTAAAGTCAGACTATACCATAAATCCAAACAACTTGTCATCCCTCCTTTAGCCACAAGAGAGCTTTGACCGACAACCATCCAGCCGTTTGTGTACAATTTAGACTGCCCTGAGTTCAGACTGTACGTCGAATCATATTGGCTTTACGACGAACTAATCGAATTGTTCGGACAGCATTACTCAAATCGCTACAGTCCCAGGCAAAATCTATTGAACATTTCAAATACGGCCACTGGTCAATCAAACTATAGCAATATTTCATAAACACTTCACAATAATATTACGGATCATGTAAGTCCAGAAACTTAATTGCGGAGGCCTTCTTACATCAAAATCCACGCAGACCAGAATCATTAACATAAAAATTAATGTATTTATCTGTGTAACTAAATAATCATGTTGATTTAATATTATAGTAGTTAATTTAAGACTTCATTCGCTCATAAGAATCAATCCTCTGAGATGTCTCAGCAGTTTAGAGACGAAAACGCGTCGGGAAATGTACAATATAATAATCTTTCTTCCATGTAAATTGTTTTCAAGGATTATTTTAAGAAAATCTATAAAATTGTACAAAAATAACTATTTGGGAAGATCGAAAAAAATCAAAAACTTTTATATAATAATAAATCAATAATAATAATAATAAAATAATAATAATAAAATAATAATAATACCAATACATAATACATAATAATAATATAATAATAATAATTAATAATAATAATATAAATAATATTATATATTTATAATTATTAATATTATTATTATTATTATTATTATTATTATTATATTATATTATTATTATTATATTATGTATTATTATTATTATATATTATTATTGATTATTATTTAACTGTCGCAGATTTTGATGTCTTAATTAGGAAACATTGTCATCGAAGAAAACATTTTTAATCCTACATTCTATGGAAGATATGTGTCGATGTCACTTTATTAATATTTTAAAACAATGAAGACATCTCTTTATTCTTAAACAGATTAAAAGGTTTACATTACCCAAAATTTACCTTTGGAACATCTAGAAACAATATAATAAATTTCCCAGATATTAAAATAAAAATTAATATCAACAGATATGGATTGTTACTTCAACGAAGTCTATGAAAAAAAAAAAAAATAAAAAAATAAAATAAAATTTAAAACTCTAACATATCGAGCTGACCATCAGCGCACTGATTGGAAATCCTTTGATGAGGATGTTAGAAGGATTAGACTAAATTTAATTAATTAAAATTACCCCTTTTCTTAAAATCTGATTACCAAAATTATTATTACTAAACTCTCTATAAAAGTAGAAATATCGAGAACAACATAGAAAATATATCATTTTACTTTAAAACTTCAAACGAGATTGATTTTGATAAGGAAGAAAAATTTCTACGAAGCATCTTAAGGAACCAATCAAACCCTGCAGCCAATCAAAATATCATAGTCAAATTATATCATAAACCAAAAAAAAACTAACATTTTTCCTATTAGAGTTACCTCGTCTGATAGTAATCACGATGTATACCAATTCAATTACCTTGAGTCTGACTGTACATCGACGTATAATGGTTACCTAACTAAAAAAGTATCAGACAGAACGTGTCAACATGAATTCAGACGAAGCAAAGTTTATAAACACCTCAATATAGAACTCGGGGAAAACATATTAAATAATATATATACTTATATTATAGTCTTTTTAGCCTTCAGAAGAATTCGTTACTAAAAAAAAATCTATGTTAGAATGAATATTATTAGATATATCGATTAACCTAAGATACATGGGAAATAGTTATTAAATTCTCTATATGAATCATTGCTCTTTATAAAATTGGACGGTGGTGTGATATATATTAGGGAAATATATGAATATTATAGAATTAAATGTAGGTATTAAGGTATGCGGAAATATTTATCAGTCTTGTAATGAAAAAGGAAAGATAATTTTTTGACAGTTATTACACCATTGCCTCCGCATGTCTCTGAGTTGATAATCGTTAGACCAGAAACGATTATCCAAAACTATGGATTCAGTTTTACATATGTTTCTTTTATTTCTAATCAATGTATCAAGTAACTTCGATTTAGTCCAAAAATTGAGACTGATTTTAAACTTTTCGGATAATAATATATTATATATATATATAATATATAATATATTTATTATATTTTGATAAATTTTAAGATAGATACAAGATAATATTATACCCTTTTTTCTTATTTATAAGAGATAATGCATAAAAAATTTTAGAATATATATATATTATCTTCGCACTACTAAAACCGTCATCAGTAGAAATAGATAGGTTTTACGTATAGTGGATCAAGTAAAGGTTTAGCTACTTTAACATGCACACTGGGATTCAACATGCCCCCTAAAATGAGTACTACCCTTTAGGCTCGAGCCGTTAGGAGCGGATGGACGTTTCAACCCCGAGGTTGTCGATGGAACCCCACAGACACCCAAAGACCAAGACGGAGCGTCAGAGACCATCCCGGAGGGATTATCCCCCAGTATCCACCTAGATGCACGAGAGACCCCGACTCCGACATCATACACCCGTGGGTATTCTTATATATACCCCAAGAAAACAATAAATCCCAAAAAATGAGTACTTTTGGGACATTCGCAACGAATCATTCTACCTATAAATCTCAAAACCATATGGGAAAACATTTATTTATAATATTATAAAGTATTATATATAATAATATATAATAGTATTATAAATATATAATAATATATAAATATATTATATATAATAAATATATATATATATATACTATAAATATATTATCCAAGATCATTAATATCAAAATTTATCATATATCGAACAAAGGTCAGACGAAAATGGTCTCATTACCATATATAATAAAAAATATATAATAAAATATAATATATATATATATATATATAATAATATATATATATATATATTAATAATGATAAATATATAATATATATAAATAACTATTAATTATGAATATATAAATATATAGATATTATATATAATATAAATATAATAATCATATAAATAATATAATTATATATATATATATAAATTATATATAAATATAGATATTAATAAATAAGTATAATATAATAATAATATATATAATATATTATATAATAATATAATAGTACTATATTATATATATATTAATATAATAATAAGATAAAATATAAATAATAATATATATATATATATAATATATAATATATTAATATTATAATATATATAAATAGAATATTATATATATATAATATATATATATAATGATTATATAATGAATATAATATTATATATAAATATATAATAAATTATATATATAGATATTAAATAATATAATAAATATATATAAGTATATATATTATATATATATATATATAATATATATATATATATATATATATAATATATATATATAAATATAATATTATAAAGTATATATATATAATATAATATTAATATAAATTAGTATAATATAAATATAATAAATATATATATTTATTATAATATAATAATATAATATAATATATATAATTATATATATATATTAATAATATGTTAGGCCATAAATTATGTACCTATTAAAAAAATCATTATTCGATTCGAATTTCACTCCACCCATGCTATATGGAATAAATTAGTGAATATGTAGGTAATTATAAAACACTTTAGTTTGATATTGGTTAGTATAATAATATATATAATATAGTATAATAGTATAATCTCTAGTAATATACTCTATATGTGTATAAGAGCATTATGTATAAAACCAACAGAAATATAAACACATATATAATATATAAACAGAAATCTGGGAAAGAGTGTATAAAAGGGTCTAATACGTTTTACCTGAAATCTCGTGGTATACTTTAAAATATCTTATCTTAACCTCACCACAGGACCAAAACCGAAGCATATTATATATATATATAATATAATATATAATGATATATAATATATATGATATATATAATATAATATATATATATATATAAATATATATATAAATATATAGTTAGTTAATTATATTGAAGTGACATTAGATACGGCAACTTTTTTGCCTTCTTGCATGAGGGATTGAATATAAAAACATAAATCGTTGCTAAAAAAATCTAACTATACAATACCAGATAATATATATAATTATAATATATAATATACTATATATATATATATATATATAATAATAATATATATATATGTATTCTGGTAGAATAGCCAACTGGCTTCATGAGATCCACCTGTGATAAGGAAGTTTTATTGTCAATTTAATTATAAATAACCGACTTAAATCAATGGACATTTGAGTGTCTTTAAGTAAAAAAATAATCAGGAGGTGAGAAAAGTTGAATGCAGGAATTATGTAAAAGATTTTATGAATTTCGCTATAGCTTTTAAGATAGGGCATAGCAGTTAAGATTGTGTAGGTTAACGAGTTGCACGAGCGCTCCTCAAGATAAGGGAGGGGGGGAACCTGTTGTGCTATAAGAATGTATTATATTTCCATCTTATTAAGAATTTTATTTTTTAACTAGTTCGTTTGGAAATAATTTCTATATTAATTTTTAGTGGCAAAAGAATATATTGTATTTGTACTGTATGCTATAAATTTGAAATTAGGAGACTTCAAAACTTTTTTCAGGCTCACCTTCTTTACTTGTCACTTCAAACATTTCATGAAAGTTTAATAAAAATCAGCGAAAATTGTCTGGTAACACTAAATTGATAATTACGTACATAGAAAAAAGGGTTCATGTTATTTCCTACGTTTTTCGCTGATTTCAATAAAACTTAATGAAAATGTCAGAAATGTATTGCAATTAACGAACATCGTAATGAAAGCCAACGGTACCAACCAAAAAAATAAAATCACATGAACACACAAAATTTCATTTTCATAGCATTTCTCTATGGAGAGAGTAAATTTGCATGAACTAAAATGAAATATTTTAAATGAGCTGAAAATAAAAATAAAAAGTAATTAAAAAATGAAGAAATGAGCCTGATAAAGTTAGTTATGAAGTTTTTCATTTTCATATTTACACTCAAAACTAAGCTTGCTGACATATCCCTTTTTTTCAAACTTTTTTTAGGCTTATATTGATGTTGATATTATTTTATTATTTTACCACCCCTCACGGGAGGTGTGCTTGTGTGGTAAGAATTTATATCGTTGGTACCGATGAATTTTAATATCTTTTTCCTAATTAAAAACATATTTATCAAAAAACTTTTGAAAGTTTTACTTAACTGATTTTGCACAATTGTAATTTTTTTTGTGGGAGGTGTAGAGTACTTTCTATTACGATTTTCATTAATTAAAATCATATATCTGATATTTTCAGTAAGTGTCTTTTGATTAAAGATAGACTCAAAATCTTTGGAAAAAAGATCTTAATGCAATTGGACGTATAGTTTGAGACTTGATAGATATGACCATTTATCGGTACAAGCTGAATGAACAACCGTTTCCAGCTAGAGGGAAAGGCCTTTTTTGATAGTCATAGTCGAGAGAGTTTACAAAGGCAGGGTGTAAAGAAAAGCACAATTGTTGAACCATTGAAAGATATCATTTCAGCTTTACGCATACTTTTTAAGTTCAAATATAAAAAAATA